>JAGDQP010015374.1:24368-42909 GCA_022664845.1 Lepisma saccharinum
GTATATTTTAACCCTTTCAAATCAACAGTATATTTTAACCCTTTCAAGTCAACAGTATAATTTTTACACTTTTAACTTCTTAGGTTAAGGGATGAGCCCGCTGGAGGATAATTTTGGCTGAACTAAAATGATTTTGGTTTAATATAATATACATCGAAAGATACCCTCAGTTACTAATTAATCAGTCACATAAACAGACAGTATTAAGTAGTATTAAATCATAGATCAATAATACATACAGGAAAGAAAAATACAAAGCAGAGTGAAAATTATGTAACATAATAGTTAACATCAATCAATATATTTCAATTTTACATAAAATCATAGACCTCATAATAGATAGATTTAGCACTCTTCCTCATTTCTGGCTGCGCTAAAACTAATGAATTTTTGTTCAGAGCACGTGATTTTGAATCCATTCGCTAGGTAGCTCTGCCATAGACCTCATAGTAGAATATGACGTCTATGGCAGAGCTACCTAGCGGATGGACAAAAATCCATTAGTTTTAGCGCAGCCAGAAACGGGGGCCCGTTCTTAGTCTATCTATTATGAGGTCTATGATAAAATTAAATAAAAGTAACTCTTAAAAAATAAAAAATAAAGTGACAGATAATAGTCTTCAAGGTTCAAATATTCACTACAGTTCATCTTCAGCCAATTCTAACGAGAGAAATTCGCAAAGTTAAAATACAACAATCTTCATGCGGTGGCTAAGTGGTATAGCGCTCAACTCTGGTACTAAAGGTAGTCGGTTCAATCCCTGCTCATGCCATGTGGGCTTTGTGGTGGTCAAACACAGTGTGCGTGGGTTTTCTCAGGGTACTCCCGTTTCCTCCCACTATCTTCATTCCGCCAATTCATCTCATCATCATCCGTTCGGGCTGAGCCAAGGTTGTCTAAAGGCATTACAAATTAAATTCAAATTCAAAATCTATTCACGGAAATTAAAACTGTGATTGATAACTCGCATTACGTGACAAAACTATTCATCTGTGGAATAAAATGAGGACATTATGCAGCTTAGTGCGTTCTCTGGACTTATATTATTTTTTTTCGCCGACGAAAATATTATCTTTTTATATATTATCCTTATTTGGTTGCATACAAGAAGAATATTTTATACGTGCGTCATACAATTGTGCCTCTGCAAATCAACAGATATATATATCTGTATATACGAAGCTGCAATATGTTTGTTTCTGAAAGAAGACAAATCTGCTGAGACATGCGTAAAAAAATTTTGTCCATAGGTATACAAAAGGTAGTATGATGTAGATTATATTTACATGAACATAGACTCTCAAATACCAATTACCTAGACAGACAAGTATTCGTGTAGCCTGAATTACCTAGTTGCCTGTTTTTTTTTTTTTTTGGCATTGTTGAAAATTGTTTACAATGAAAATTAACTCACAATATTGTCAAACATTAGTGGTCTTGTTCTTTACTGCTACTACTACTACTACTAGTAGTAGTAGTCGTAGTATACTAATATTATAGTATACTAATATACTATACTATTATTATTATTATGTAAACTAGATGATCTTTTCTTGTTCCGTTATTTTTTCTGACAACTTTGGCTCAGGCCAAATGACTGATTGGTGGAATGAAGAAAATGGGAGGAAACGGGAGACCCCTGAGAACCCCCCTTCCCACACGGTATTTGTCCATCACAAAGTCTACATGGCACGAGCAGGGTTTAAACCAACGACCACAAGCGCCAGAGGTGAGCCCTCTAAACATTGAGCCACCGCGGCCCAAGAGACACGTTACGTGTATAGGAGTTGCCAACAGTGGTGAGAACCGGTGTTAACTAGATATAACTTGCTCGCAAGATTTTTTTATCAGCTCGACGCGCAGGGCTGGGCAGCCATATTGTAACTCACTTGGAAACACTTCCGGTAGGAATAGCCCACCCTCGCTTATCCAGAACGAGAAGCGCTCAACCCGGCAGCTGCAGTTTGGTCTTGTGGTCAAGACGTTGGACAGCTGATTCAAAGATCCCAGGTTTAAATCCTGGCGTCGACTTTTTACATATTTTTATTTTAAAGAAAATTAAAGTTTTTTCGTTTTCTATGTAAATACACAAAGTGAAATTTAATAAAAGTTGTGATTTACAATTTTAAAAGATACCACTAAAAACTAGGATGTATATAAACCCACCAGGGCAGGATGCACACCGAGCGATATCGAGGTGTGCAAGGGGGGAGGGTGCGTCCGAAGGGAGCTGGGCGGCGTTAGCGGTGGGCATACACAAAAGTACTGTTTACTCAAAAGTTCTGTGCCATACCAGAAGTGTTTCCAAGTGTGCTCCGGAAGTTGCCAAAATGGCTTCCCAGCCCTGCGCGTCGAGCTGAAAAAAAAAATCTTGCAACTTGCTCAGTAGCACGGTGAACATATAGCTGACAAAAGCAGTAATTTCGTATTTAGTCAATACCTGGTATTATGAAAATGGTGGATTTCTTTTCATGCTTTCCGAAACCACCGTAGTTTCAGAAGATAGGAAAAGTAGCAACTTAAAAAAAAAAAAAGGTCTCTGCTAAATTGGTTACTTTAATAAATTAGCATACATTGCTGTTTTAACTTCAATATTCATTCAGATTAACTCCTCGTAATACTATTTCTTGATATCGCCATGCACAGCAAGAAATAGCAATGTTGATTTAACACTTTTCGGTGCTCCAGAGCGACCACCACTTTTTGTGTCAAATCAACACAATAAACGGTGTTGACTTGGATGATTCATGTTGATTCAAGACTGTGATAGTGCTACTATGTATGACACATTTCATTTTGTTGAATCACCGAAATCTTATGTATTTGTGTTTGGGCCACGGGATGGAAATCCATCCTACCATAAAACAACTAATAATGTACATTGGCCCAACGACGCATGTTACTTGGGACGTATATTTTTTCAAGTTTTGTGAGAAAGAAACGTCAGGAAATGAATAGATACTAAACTAGAAAGTTATCTGTTAAATATTGCATACTTCATTGTACTACGTCAGTGAAACAAGATCGAACAAAGAACCAAAAGAACCAGGTAAACAATAAACAAAATATAAAGGTAGAAAATACTTTAAAAACTATAAAGAATATTAGAGAACACGAGAAAAAAAATAATCGTTGGAAGGAAAAGTGAGGGAAATGTGAAGTGTTATGTTGTGAGGATGATTTTGTTTCCTGGATTTCTTAAACATTGGAGAAAACAATACAAGGGAAAATATTCATATTGCTAATTACTAGCTTCAGGCTGTTCTCCGTATTGTTTCAAAAGTACCTTTTGTGTTTCGTATTCTTTAAAAGAAAGCACTGCCCTTTCTCAATCTTTGTTGTTTATTTATCATCTAATATTTGTTCTTTTCTTTTACCGACACTCCCTTACTGCTTTCGAACAATCATTTAAGTCGTTTACAGACAAATATCGAAATAAAAGCAGAGTTATTGATAAAATAATATGTTTAGTACCCATTAAATCATCACATCTTATGCAATTCGAAAGAGGAAGTAGAAAATGCTCTTAAACAAACACGATCCGATTCTTTTTTTTTTTTTAAGCTTATGATTGTTTCTTCCCAGATTTTCGTAAGTATATTTTTTTTCCACCCAGATATTATAGTTCCAGTTACAACATTCATGAGTGAAAATGTACTCAGTCTACTTAGCAATGAACCACAATCGTTTTTAATTATATTGTTTTTTTTTAACCTTTTGTGCGCTGAACTCTTTACTTTTGGCCTAATATCGTCACGTTTGACTTGAGAGATGAATTTCCTCAGCGACCACCCTTCTGGGAGGTACACTAAAAAAAATATTGGTGTTTATTGCCACCCAAAAAGGTGTAATAGAACACCTCTACCTCTACACCATCCGGGGTGTCCAACATCGTTTCTAGTGTTGACAAATATCTCTACCGATATTCAGAAACACCGTTAGGAGTGTTAATAAACACCATTGAAGGTGTTCCCTAACACTTCTAGCGGTGCACTTTAGCACTCCTAACGGTGTTTCTGGACACCGGTAGAGATGTTTGTTAACACCAGAAACGGTGTTGGACACCGCGGATGGTGTTAAGCAACACTAGAATTGGTGTTACCCAGCACTGGAATTGGTGTAGAGGTAGAGGTGTTCTATTACACCTTTTGGGGTGGCATTAAACACCAATATTTTTTTTAGTGTAGGAGTGGAGAATCTAGCGACCAGACAGTTAGTTGGGGTACCACGAGATGTAGAAAGTGATGAAAACAGAGCGAAACCTTAGTCAGGATGAACCGGTAACGGGACTCAAAGTTCATGGCATTAGACTGAAGCACGGACGCTGGGTAGAAATTCTCTCTAGAATTTTCTGTTTGGGAGGTGTAGGAAGAGTTTTGCAGAATTTTGATTTTTAACCGTAAATCTGATGAGAATTTAGAGTGGTAATACCCTTCTTTAGTGGTGGTAGTGGGGTCTGACAGAATCCCTGGAACTGCTTGGTCTGCTGTGCTTTCTCGAAGGCAATTCACTGTTATTTATAATATTTTAACTAAAGAAACTCAGACGTTTTCAACCATGCTTTCCGTAAAACTATTAAGTCTCCTGAAGTTATTAAGCCAGAACCGAGAGATGTAAATAGCTATTGTATTCAGAATTTCTGTTATTTTGTAACTGTTAAAAAAGATAGAGTTAGAAACCTGTTAACATAAATTTGGAGGCACGTGACACCTACCATTGAAAGGGACGGACGGAGTTACAGCCAAGAGAAAAGGTATGTTTTAGATTTGCACATTCGTCAAACAAATCCAAGTTGTTTTACCTCTAAATATATGCTGTGAGTCGGTGGGTGCCGTTAATAAGCCGGAAACATTAACGTTCTAAAGAAAACTTTTATTGAAACGTTAAATGGACATTTTTACAGCATCTTAAGACTATAGGCCGCCATGTCTAATTCTTTAGTATTGTCGTGGAAGGAGGAATGGGAATGTAGCAGTCAGGGCATAAATTATAATTTAACCTGGGTTTGTGGAAAACGTGAGTCAAGATGATTGGCGTGAGTGGTCTTCGAGTTCGAGCCTCCATGTCCTTATTGCTGGTTCGAAGTCATCTATAGTAACCACTAGACCACGGAATCTGTGTTCAACGTTTTATTTTGATATCCCCCGTGGTCATCCCTGCATCTGACAATAGCAGACCGCTTCTTGTAGCGTTTGCCTGCGACTGTCCTGTTTTTACAAGAAACATTATTTTATTAACGTTGGTCTCAAAATTTGTTTGTCGGTTTATTATAATATAGGAAACAGTGGAATGTTGTTGATAACTCCGTTTAATAAATTTTAGGTTTCAGCAGCAAATATTGTGAAGACTTGTAGAATGGCGAAAACTTTCAGCTTAAGAAGTACTAGGGCGAGGAAGGTGCTTGAGGTATCGTTGGAAAGGTCTCGGTAAGACACGAGTTCAAATCCGTACCATTCAAACAGATAGTAGGGGCTGTTTCCGAGCTTCGATGGGAGAGGACTTTTCAACTTTGGAACTATAGGGCTAGAAGAAAGGTGGTTGAGGTATCGTTGGAAAGGTCCTCTATGAGTAAAACACGTATAGATCATACACATTGCAGTGGCGGTTTCGGAGATGAGAGGGTTATAACTTAAGAAATACTAGGGCTAGAAATGTGATTGAGGAGTGGTTGGAAAGGTCTGGACACGATTTTTTCCCCAACAAAACGACCATAGAAATAGGATGCTCGCTGCTGAAGCCTGGCAATAGTCTGGCACAGTCCCTCGACCTCACTTGTTTCTTCATCGAACACCATTTTTCAATGATCCTCTGTCGCTGATTTGAAATTTGATTTTCTCTTGTGGCGCTATTGCTGATCCAGAGTTTGGTCTATGTTGTTGCAGCTTATGGGCAACAGCTGCAGTTTTACTTATCGTACTTCCCCCTGATGTACACGAAATTCCTTTACTGTTGTTTCTCTTTAATGATTCCCCGTAAAGGCTTTATATTTAACATTGGTACGAAAATTAATTCCCTAATTCCTTTCTTCATTTACACATATTTAATTATCTAATATAAGGATAGTTTCATTTGAAAATTTTGACGGGGGAAGAGGGAGCACAACTAACAGCGACTGGAGCGTTGCCGCTCGGCTATGGCAACCCGAAGTGACAGAACGGCTGCAGCTAGCTCAGTTTCTTTGCTTTTATTTAGCGATAAAACTGGCAACGCTGTTGCCATAACAGCATCAGTATACTCTTAAGTATGGACGGATAATAGAGGACGTAACAGTTTACAGCACAAAACTATATTTAAAGTCTTATTTTTTGGTGGCGGAGGGGATGTCCGTTGAAGAGTCAAAAGAAGAAATAAAGGAAAGCAAAAGGCTGAGATATTTAAAGAGTCCTCAAATTGTTGTAAAGGCTCTTCCGCTATCATCAGAGGAAATGATGATGATTTGAATGCACGTGCAGCCAACAATTATTCTAGGATTGTTTTTATATACTTTCAACAATCCAATTTTTAAGCTGTTTGTCATGTACTCATCTATTCATTATCTTCCACTTTTATGCACTCCAAAAAAGAAAATTGTATAGCAATGAATGTTAATAAAATATAATTTAGTGTGCGTATATTTTGTTCCATATATATATATATTTATATAATTTTGCTAAATTGTGAAGAATGAAAGGAAATTACTTTCCATTTCTAACCTACACGACTTTCTAACTTTCCCACACACGTTTTTTTTAACTATTTGGCAGTCTTTTGTTAAACACCTGAGAAAGCATTTCTCTTGTCTTTTAATCCGCACACACATACAAGTGTAAAAGATACCGCGTACAGCTTCTCTTAAAGATTAAATCCCAAGATTAACATTAACATTTGAGAAAACCTAAATTAGTTGTGTTCTGTTTTCCCAGTTAGTAAATCTTCCCCTTTCCTATTAATTGCCAAATCGTAAACTAATCTTCTTTATAATGACGTTTAATTTATAAGATTGGGAACATGTCATTTTTTACTTATTGTATGCTCAGAATCACTGGAAAGATTCGTTTAGATCCTTCTTTGTTTACTGATTGTGTAAGCTTCTGCATACGACTGTAGTTGGTACAAGCAAGTAGTGTTTCAACTACAGAGTCCATTACCCATAAGGTATATTTTTAATGCCACTTAAAAATGCCTGTATTTGTGCTTTTACATAATATTAAAAATGAATTTGCATCTCACACTTAAGCCGGGATAGGGTGGGAGAGAGGATGTTGCAAGGTAGTCGACCAAGGTCTAAGATGAAGGTACCATCCCGGAATTTTCCTGGTATGCCTAAGAAAAAACTCTGGTAAAACCTTAATCAGAATGGGCGGCCACTGGGGTCATTTCCAGGACCTTCCGATTGTGAAGCCAACGCACTACCAACTGGGCTACGTCCGCCTCTGTCGAGAGAATAGTTTCCCTAATTTCTCGACTAATAATCTAGTTTCGACTAAGTCTAATGTCTCGACCAAGCCTAATAATCTGTGACTTCCAAAGAAAACGGGTGGCAATATGTTGGAATTGTGTTTGAAATTAAGATTAATTCACAATGTAAATCTTTAAAGTCATATCAAGTCATGTAGATCCAGCTCGGATCTCCGTGCTATAAAACCTTACATACCTCCTAGTCTAACTGCATATCTTTACAGGTCTTACCCCGAAGAACCGACAAGTACGATCTGTCAATCTGGTGGCGTTAGAGGGCCGAGCCTATTTCTACAGTAATACTAGCATCTTCTATATACTTCTCTAGCCTGATACTATCTTCTGACTGGTATGATGATGACAAACAATGACTCTACACATCCGCAGAGTATGAATAATTACAAAGTAATGGGTAAAATATGTTTTATCTGTGCTTAGAGAACAAACGTTTGGGAACAACCACACCACGAGCGCTGGGTTATCACCGCCGTATATGGATATTTCAAATGCAGGTTACAGTTCTACCACATACACACAAATTTGGGTTCATTTGGTAAACTTGTTTTCTATAGCCTACCAGGAAGTGATCAGAACTAACCATGAAGAACAGAGGTCTTGGAAATAAGTTCTTTAGTCCAAGGAGGGAAGGTGCGCTAGAAAACAATTATGAAACAACATTGTATTATATTTTCCTCCTTTCATCATTGTTTGAACTATCCTGCAATTCTTGCATTGTTGAATAAATAAATGAATGAATGACTTGACTTACTTAAATAGATGTTATCAAACATCAGTTTTCTTCTTCCTGTAATCGTTATTATCCGTCCAATTCCTCAAGTGGGTTGGTTTGTGTGAAAAGAAGCGCTACGCTAATTAGATTAATTAACAGGAAGGAAGGAAGGAAGATTTATAAGGAAGTGAATGAACCACCAAGACTAAAAAAAAAAAAACACAGAAAAAAAAAAGGAAAAGTGCAAAGGTAGGCGTTGAAATGGGTCGTGGTCGCCCATCTCTCTTCGATGTCTCTTGACTTCCGACGCCACAGAAAAGTCACCTCTGCGTGGTTCCTTTCTGGTATCCTTCCGCTTCTTCTTTTGACGCTTCAACTTTGACGATCTATTCACAAAAAGAAACAGTTAAAAGAAATGGCTTTTTTGTTAGCTGTAATATAAATCACATTGTCTTGTTAACGAAACATATCCGTACATACTTTGCTGTTTCTTTTCTAAACTGCTCATCATTTTGCGTACCAAATGATCAATTTCTTTATTTGTACCAGTGTTTTTATAAGTATGGAATGTGCTCTATGTTTCGGAATATCAACTTACTCCGCATTCGGGTTTCCTGCCCATAACTTTATATACTTCTTATTTGAAAGCAAATTTCTTCTTAAGGGTCTCATATTCCCCCGAGTTCCTTAACTTTGATGTAATAATCAAGTAATCTTATCTCTAAAAATAGAATAGATTTTGTAACACTGAATAAATTCCATAGTTAATTGTGTAAGATTAGAAATATATCTTAGGTTCAAGTCCCATAGGAACCTTTCGACCAGTGGTTCGGAGTTCGCGTTACCAAAAACTGTAGGATCCGTGCTTAGAATAGTAATAATACTTCAATCAATCGATGCATTAATAAGAAAGATTGTTCACCATTTTGATAATAAAAAAATTCTGAATTCATCGTAATCAAGGATGAAACTTTATCACAAACTTACAAGCACAAGCATGATTTTTGTAATTTGATTTTTTTTTCAATCATGTGTATCACAAAGCTACAATCACAACCCTAATAAAAAATGTACATTCGATATAAAAAGTGACCAAATTTAGATGGCTTTTGAAGTTTTGAAATAGGAGACAGGACAAAGCTATCCCCCTGTGCGATGTTGAGGTAGCGCTTCTATATTCTCGACCTACAGCACGAACTGAGGTGGAGTGGTCGGTCCCACGCTCGACCACCTTTACCTTCCAATGTACCCAGGAATACCAATGAGACACTGGTACTCAATTTTGATAGGAGGCTGAGTACGCCTGAGAGCGCCAGGCATGGGAACACAAGTCTCCAGTGTCCTGGCCGGGATTTGAACCCGGGCCGCCCGATTCGTAGTCAGACGCGCTACCGTCTGAGCAACGGCTACTTCAGACAGGACAAAAGTAATTGTATTAAAATTTGCATAGTTTCTCAGTAAGATAGAACAGTTGGAAGAAGCTATAAATCTTAATTGTATTCTCACATTAATTACAATACCTTGGATGACTTTCTGGCTATAAATGAAACGTGTTTGTTCAAACGTATGTTCTTGTCTATATCAGGAAATGTACCAGAAGATTGCATTACAAATCTTTTGTTAAGGTAACGCCGACATTGTGAAACAAAGGAAGGAAGGGATAAAGAGAAATATAGGCGTGCATTAAAGAAGGTCGCCACTACCAAACAGTAAATATAATCCCTTCCTGCGTTACCATCCGAACGGCGGAATCCAAGGCCATCGAGTTCTTGTAGATTATTCACATAGTCTGAATGCTTTTCCGAAAATAAAAAGACACATCGTTCTAATTATCCATTGCCTCCTGCTTAAAATACATAGTAATCTGAACCGCGACTTAAAAAAAAAGTGCAGTTTAATACAGTTTTTATTGTAAGTATAGCAAAACGTTAACTCTCACTGCCCTCGGCACTGTCACAAATAAAGTCTAACCTTCAGTTTTTTACCTCCCTTTTGTTTAATTTATTACTTGATTTTCATGTTAAAACAGTTAAATGGATACGATTTGTGTAGTTTGTTTATTATGGTTGTCAAATATGTTAGCCTTTGGCGTAGCTGCAAGCGAGCACGCGAGGTTTAATGTTCCTTTAAGATTCACGATAGCTCGACACCTCCTAAACTAATGGTTATTTAGCATACTCCAGTCTGTTAACGAAGAAAGCAAATGTATATATTCGTCAAGATTGCAATATGGAGTAACATTCACTACTGTTAATGTGTTTGTTCTCTTCCCGTGTTCGTAGGAGCAACAACAATTCTTCGTGAAACGATATATCTGGAGAATCGTTTCAACAATTATGACTAAAGTTGGTACATTGTTTATGTATGCGTTCCAGACAATTTGACTCGAAAAGCACACACCAATTGGTATGAAGAAAGCCTTTCTACGAGTATCTCAGTGAGTGATACAAAAGTTAGCTTCGCAAACTTAACTTTTACGGAATGGGACGCATCAAAGGATGTCATAGGCAATTCAGCCAAATGCAATAAATTACATATCATAAATTACTCAGAACACCCAGCTGAACATTTGTTTATCATAGGATATAGATTCGCAAATCCATACACAAAACGAAAGTAGTCGGCTTCGGTCAGTTGAGCTTCTAGGACATCGAATGGAGTTCAAGTAGGAGATGGCAGGGCAAAACAAACACCTTCTAAGCAAGCCATTTACTATGTGACTAGGGCTTCTCACGTGTGCTTCGCTTTTGCATTGAAAATAGTGTAGTATTACCAGTCCGCAGAGGTTGGGAACTATTTTTTTTTCCACCAAACTACTTTACTCTTTGATTCCTTTCAGGAAATATGAAGAATTATTTACTTTCGTTCAGATCAGTTTGTGAGTTAATTTTAGTTACTTTCAGGTAAGCCAAGTGGCTACATTCAGTAAGAAACTATCCAATAATAAAAGAAATAACTACGTACTCTGGATCACTTAAAATTATTCCTCCCTTCAACCCTTTGTTTTAACACGAATAATTTGGGGATTAAATAGCTCAAGTATGATACATACGTTCCGGCTACTTCAGCGTGAAGACGAAGATTGTAAACCGGTCTTGGCTAAAATGTAATTTTCTTGAATTACTGTTCTTGGAAAAGTCTACAGATGAACATTATTGCTGTTTGCTTGTTTGTTGTTTTCTTTGTAAGTTTAATCGTAAAAGGAAAATTCCTTTCATTTTCTAAGCGACACTGATGTAAATTTACTTGCATTAATATCGAATAGATTCCTTGTTCACCATCGACTTATTGGAATGAAATCACCTTAAGGACTGAAACTATTCAAAATCATTGATTGTATTGAATGATGAATCTTAGATCATTTGCAGATAATACAGTGGCAATTTGCATGACTTTTGTATAAATTCATGAGAATCTTTTACGAACAATATAAAGTTTGTGGCTCCGTGGATATGGAATGGGTAACTTTAGCTATGAATAACATCGCAGGTTAACCTCAGCTCTGCGTCGAACTTCACTTTAAAATTAGATGGTCAACTCTAATTAAATCAAACAAACATTAGAAACAGTATTGGTTCTAGATCTGAGCCTTGTGGAACACCCGAAAATACTAAATGTTAATATTATATCGTTCTAGTCTTTTATGTACATTAAAAATAAAACTTGGGAGAATTCTCCCAATAATACATACTTGGATGGGGGGATACGTAATAAGGCGATACGAGGTCACGGAAGAAATAAAATTCGATAATACGTTTTTGTTTAATTCAGAAGCTCCCAACCTTGTGATTAATATCAAAAAAGTTGAAATTGAAATATACAGAACGGTCACTCTGTCATTAATACTTTTATTTACTTAATTTTCAGATTAAGCCCAATGTCGCTTATTTATTTATTTATTTTTACACTAGGTGCTCTCGGGTGCTTGTGCTAAACCGACTGAGTCTCAAATTTCCAAAAACGAGTTTTTCACATTCTCTAATTAAGAAAAAAACATGTGTATAGTCGGCTAAGTCCTATCACATTTATGTTAGAGTGCTGTGTATTTCCAGAAATATTAGGCAAGTATTGTGCATTTCCAATTTCAAATCAAATTTTCTCGAAACTAAGGTTTATCGAATTAACAGCTTTTGCTCAAACGCCCGAGATATGTAACAATAATAACAAAAAGTGAATGGTTTTTGGAAGGAATCGTCCCCGGCCTTGTTCAAGGTACCATCCCAGCATTTACTTGTTGTGATCGAGGGAAATCAGGGAAAACCTAACGGGATGAACCGCACTGGAATTGAAACGAGCACTCTACAGACTGTTCTACCTCGTCGGGAAACTGAAAGTATGGTTAATAAGACATTTTATGGTTGGGAAAGTTGGAGTACGGCCCGGTGAGATGGACATAATTGCGAGTGTTTAAAAATAAGGTTTTGAGACAGATGTACGTGCCACCGTGAAGGTTGAGATGGGCAGGCCATGTATCTCGCATAGGTGTGTTTGGGAAACCTGATGGAAAGAGGCTGTTGGGAAGACTGACATGTCGTTGAAACTGATATTTTATTTATGGAGTTTAGGCATCTAAGGATCAGACCGAGATAAGGGAGAGGAAGGTATCGGCCAGGGCCTAAGTTGAAAATGTCATCCCGGCATTTGCTTGGTCTGACTGAGGAAAAACCCTAGAAAAACCTCAGACAAGATGGTCGGCCGCTGTGAATGAACCCACAATCTCCCGAATGCTACGCCAACACTCTGCCACTAAGCTACGGACGCTCGGTGAGAGATAAGATACTCATTTAACGCAATGGAACATTTGTATCTTTTAGCAAAGAAAAGAAAAAAGAAAGAAGTTTTCTCAATCTGTTGACATTGTAATGGAACTTTCATTCTTTAAGCGCAATTTTTGAAAATGGGTTGTTTAGTAAATGAATGGCCTATCGTGAAAAGGATCAAGGATATCTCCATGGATAATAAATGTATTTTCATGAGAAGGTTTTAACCAGTGTTAACTAGCGAATAATTTCATAATTAGAGATCTGGAATTAGAATGGTTAAGTATGGTGATATCGAGTTTTATTTGCAATAAAGTTTATTGATGTTTACATACTGGACTCTAATTGTAGCATGATAAAGACGGATCAAATATTGGGTCATGTTAGGAGAGAATTTAGTATCCACCTCATATGGAATTGGATTACGGTTAATCTGGAATCTTAAATGGTTCATCTTTAGAATTATTCTACCTTATACAAAAGGAAATAAAAATATTAGCTGCGACGGTGAACTTACGGGTTCGTGTGCTGTTGAAGGCTATTTAAAAGTTTCTAATGATTAACACTATGGAAAGTCTTTGGAAACTCCGTATAATTTACATTCTGTACGACGTCCAAAGTGTCCTCCCTTTTGGTTTCGGTATATTTTATAGTGCTTTCCGCGTATCAGATTTGTTTTAAATCCTTCAAGCAGTCTATCTATCATCTTCTTACTGACTGATACAGAGTAATACAGAACAGACAAACATAATGGCTAGAAACAGGCGATTTGTCTGAAGCAGGTACCACAGAAAAAAAAAACAACAAACAAACAAACAAGCAACACGTTCACCCATAAAACAAGTGCAACGTTTTCATTTGTAATAAACAATGCATTATAAATTAGCAGTGCTTAAATTAAAACTAAACAGAAACAAATCTACTTTCTACTCGGGAGCAACAAACCAGGTGCAGTCGGTCTCTCACAGGCAAATCACGACATGCAATGCTGCTGTGGCCTCTGCCGTAACAACAACTACTTCATTTTCCCTTCATCTCTCTGTGTGTGCACTTAACTGTGAGTCTCATTGTCCTGCTAGTTTAATAGCAAGTTCATTCTCACCACTAGGCCAGCAAACTTTGGAACATAAAAAAGTTTTTTTAAAAAACTGCAGCTAAATGAGTTTCACTTCTGATATTCACGCAAAGTGATAGAACATGCAATAATTCTTACACACATGTATAAAGAAATGCATGAACACTTTTTTTTATTAAATATATATATCGTGATGGTTATCTTCTTATGTTTCAGAACATAAATTTAAATGCAGTTACTGATCATAAATCTTGGATGAAAGCAACTTCTGAAAATTTGTTTGATGTTGTTTCATCCCTTTCTGACTGAAGGAAATGAAAACTAGCTTCCCTCCAGGAAATTCCTTTTCAATTCGTTAGGTACAGGTAAATTTTTTCGAAGCTAGCCGACAGAGTTAGTTTTCTATGTGTAGCTTTCCAAATTGCATCACCTTTTGTAGCAATTGCAAACTGACGAGAGACGAGGCGAAACATTAATATCTTAACTCTCGAATACGTTGAAAGAGATGTCCATCTCTTCGACGCTTTACTCAACTACTAGTACTGCTATCGCAACTTGTACCGCTATTGCTATTAACTAGTACTTCAATTGCTAGTACTATCACTGCTGCAGCAAACTTAATGAATTGTGTTGTGGGATCGCCATTTTACTTGGTACGCTATCAGTGTAAGTGCTGAAATAAATCAATCTATACATACTGTATATATAAAACTGAAAGTCTCTTTGAACGCTGTACAATTCTACACCCCTTGACGGATTGGAACAAAATTTGGCACACATATTCCTTAAGATCAAAAAGGATTAATTACGGCATTAAAAGGGTGCCACCGTCCACAAATGGGGTAAAACCGGGGTGGAGGTACAACTCTGAAACCACTGGAGCTAGAAACTTGATATTTGGAATGAAAATTCTTGCTTTCAATTTATTAGCAATGGCTATCTTAGTTTTCCGATTCGACCCCCCCCCCCCCAGCAAGTAAGGGCTGATTTTTTTCTTTCCGCAGCAACGGACAGGCAATTCAGCTGAGAAATAAATATAACAAAGCAGGCAATGATTGTGTTTGATGACAACATTATATTTTTAGGTATTCAGTAGTACATGTTATCGAAAATCCGGCACCTGTTTTTATTTATTACTACTTTTTAAAAAATAATGAATTATTAGTCCTTTGGTCGATTCAAGTAATTCAAAGTAAACCGTGTTAGACGCACATGTAAGGTCAGAAATGAATCTATTAAGATTGCAGTTTTTTGTTGTTGTTGTTGTATCATGCATGGTAAGCGATTTAGACATATTTGGGACTTACCTTGTATCTAGGCAGCCAATAATTATTGTTATATTGACATACGATCAATGTTAACTGACAGTTCCCTCGATCACGTGTTCCGTATTTGGGACAAAATAAATATATGTAACCAACTAATGGTCATAGTTACATAAAACCAACGACAGATCACTTTGGACATCTTCCTCTACCAGGTGTCCCATGTTTGGGACATATGTACCATATTTGGGATATACTGTATATCTCCGTAGCAATAGTCATATTGACATAAAAGTTAATAACTTTGGAGACTTTCCTCGACGAAACTTGAAGTGTTCCCCCCCCAAAAAAAATCATTCCCTTTTTGGTAGGCAACCCAATAGACACGGCTGTCTTTTGGGCTGCATAAGAAGTGCTCCGTGTTAGAGGCGACTAACTCACGCTTTGGCTGTGAGAATACGAATTTTACCCTTATTGGCTATGAGGCTTAGTTGTTTCTGAGAGCTTAGTAAATAGTTCCCGGCGGTATTTTTCAAAATTTTGCAAGCATCTTTAGTCTAAGTTCCTTCACAAGTGTAAAAGATGGCGTATTTCGGGTATTACGTTTCTCAGCGGAAACGGTTAGGAAAGGTAGCGACTTCGGTCTCTAGCATCATAGCTGAGTGCTCTAGCACTGAGCCACCGCGGCTCTTTTGTTTTGTCCGTGTCAGTATGTTGACACGGAATGTTTTTTTTAGGGCTTTGAACCGAACAGTCCGGTTTTGGGACTAATCGTCCGGTGTCTGGTAACAAGTCGAAACCGGACGCCTTATGTCCGGTTTTGAGAGGTACTTCCTAAAAAGACTCAGGCCGGGATATGCCTTCTAGTGCAGTAGATATGAACCAAATAATGTGAAAATATTTCATGACTGGCTACAAGCGGGAAATTTTTCAGGATAAAAGTACACTTGTACGAAGTCTGAAAAACACCGGGACACAAGCTGGTAGTGACGTTGTATGGCCGCAGTGACGTCACAAACATGGCCGACCATCTGAAACTTCAAATTGGCATAACTCAGGAACCACTGATCTTACGGACTTAATATATGCACCGTTGGAACCGGAATCACAAGCACTACAAATCATTATATCGCAGTCATATTCGTAAAATAATATCTTCATGGAGAAATTTGAACATTTTAATTTTTTTCATCCATTTTAGTTCACATTTTTGCATTTCAGTACTCAACGGGCTCACATGTGATGGAAACACCCATTACATTTACTGTAGCTTATAAAACTATCTTTCTAACAAAACACATTAGGCTATTGTGACTTTATTACTTCCTGACATATTTAAATTTTAAAATATATCTGACGTTAAAATAAGGTAAAAACCCTGAATGTGCAGAAATTTCAAATATTTCAAATGTACATAATGCAGAAACTATTAAGCCTACAGACTTGATCCATGTACCGTTGGAACAGGAATCACAAGCACTACAAATAATTATACCAGAATCATATTCATAAATTAATATCTTCATGGAGAAATTTGAACATTTTAATTTTTTCAATTTGTTTTTGTTGACATTTTTTCATTTCAGCACACAACGGACTCACAAATCAGAATATCTCAGAAATCTTGAATTACAAACCCTTCAAAAAACTTCCAGAAGAACAAGAAAAATATAAACCGAAAATAAAAGTGCACAGATATTGAGACCAGAGCCCTTTAACAAAACAATATTTTCAGTGCAAAATTTGTATATCTTGATTTCAGCATGCTTATGCTAAACATTGATTACTTTAATGTTTAAGATAAACGTGGAACAATATGTGGATCTGAAATTACAGTTTTTTTTTACATTACGGTAAGTTTTCTTATTTTTTTACATGTAAATATTTAAAAATAGAAGTGATATCACTTTGTTTTAGCAAGTACACTAGTCAGGGACAAAAGCCTGCAGATCACTTTGTTTCCGTGTAATGTACATTACAATACTTTATACAATGGGGAAAAAAGAGCATCAGTTATTCCCAGAGCACTGAGCATCGCATGCACATAAGGCTGTACTAGGGAGAGAATGCTTTACACACTTGCAATTTCATGAGCACTGTTTCTTACAACCGCACGATATGAGTTCTTGACAGGAGCGTGATGCCTCAGGAATAGTAAACTATAGGGGTTGATAACCAGTAATCGCCTTCTGCCAGCCACACTGAACAAGATATTTTAATTTAGGGTTGCAGACATTCCACTGTCTTCATATATTTCCCTGTAAAGCTGCTCTTTTTGTGTGCTGAATGAGAGCTGCTTCTGTTGGTGGAATATACTCTGCTTACCTTGTTGTCTTCGTAAATAACACTCGTCGCAAATCGTTAACTTTGTCACAGGTGCTAGTTTTAGAACCGTGAACCGCTGAAACAGCTGAAAATCATGATCTTGATTGGAACTGACATCTTCTGATAGCCTGTGGAATGCATCAGTTACTTCCGGAAATTGCTCCCATGTTTTCCATGCTGTCGTTTTACCAATGCCTGCAAATGCAGACAGACACAGTATCACACCCTGTAAAAGCATGGAAGAATGGTAAACCTTTACGGATATCTGATGACATGCAGTGGGCTATAGCATGGAATGGAATGTAGTTCTTTTTCTTGCCAACTCAAAACTCAATCCACAATTCTTCTAAATTTGGTATGGAGTCATATGCAAACACTGCTAACATTACCACGTCAGAATCTACCGTGACTATCATAACATGAGTATGGCCAGCAGCAGCAGCATCTTTCACGTGAAGTAAAAGTCTTGTGTCTGCTTCCTCATGGGTGGTTGGCGATATTCTGCTTGTATGCAGAACATTTGAAGAAGTTTTTACCACATCATCGTATGTACATATAACGGATTTTTCATGAGGTTCTGTCTGCACTACACAGTCAGCCAGTAAATTAAATAACTGTTCTTTGTTTTCATCTACTGATAAGAAGCTGGTGAATTGTTTTGGCACGCAAGTCGTTGGGAGCACTAAATTTTTTTGATCCGAGCCACGTATCTCACGAGTAGGTGCTTTCAGGCTGTCTGTGAAATACCTATCAAATACAAGATCTAGCCTTGACACATGTTCGTTGCTGAACATAGAAGACAAAAATGTTTTTGATTACCGTGGTGGCAGCATGTGCACTACGACTGCTGCATCAAGCATTACTGTAGTTGTCTTGGGTAAGTGATCAGTGAGGGTGTCGGCTGGAGATGCTTTCTTCTTCATGCATTCGATGATATCTGACTAAGTA
>JAGDQP010015375.1:0-42908 GCA_022664845.1 Lepisma saccharinum
GAATGAATGAGTAAGCACAAGTAGTTAGACCTTACCACTATTCCTGTCTACGCTCGGTAAAGCTTGTTTTGCATTAACTGTCCGTGAAAGATATATAAAATGTAGCAAATAATGAGTGGAAGGGAGCACTTATGAAAGAAATAAGACTAACCCTCCTACGCTCGTTATCATTTCCTATGCGTTATAAAATTACATTTTTTTTAAAGAAAAGGGAGTATTTATTCGTAAGTAGTAACAAAAAAGTAGAAATGTTTTTATGAAAAAAGGGATAAAAATGTGAGGTGGTAGGGAATCGAACTCCAGTCTCCTGGCCAGCGATCAACGCTATGCCGCCTACGCTAACTGGTCAACTGCCAACCAATGCTTTAGTACGGGTCTTTATGATCCTATCAGGTAGTTGAGCACATGGCTTATAGATGGCAGTGAGGTGAGGTAACGCTACTTCCGTGAGTCATTACGGTAGCGAGGGCCCTCTTTTAAAAATTGTAAAGTGATTTAAAACTATTTTTTTCTGATTTCAGAACCAGTCAATTTTTATCTCCTTGCTGGGTAACTCACACCCACAAAATAATGATCAACAAGATAAACGTTTTGTAGCTGCAGCGCTCAGAAGTCCATCTGGTACGTCCAAATGATATTATTTTAAGGTAAAAATTAGTATAATTTTAATTATTTTGGGAACCGATATTACCTTTTTTTTACCGGTCTGTCAGTGATGTAGGGTAGATCTTTGTTTTAAAATAAGAATTTTAATTTCCAACTATGACTAGAAACGACTATTTAATTTAATTAGGATATAGCAATAGCCTAAGCCCCTCTCCAATGGATGTTCTTTGATGGACATTTTTTTTGTGATAGGATCGGAGAAATTCGCAGCCATAGGCTTATTAAAGGTATAATCCCTGAATTGCCTTCATGAAACTTAGAAAACAACCGAAAAAAAACCAGTCAAGTTGGCCGATCGCAGGATTTGATCAGGACGGGCATAAACCATGGTGTTGTTATAATAATAATAGTAATAATAACCACCGGCGTTACAGAACGATAGGTCTTGAGCCTGCCCCAACGCCACCCGTCCGCGCTTGGTGGAACAGCGTCCACCTGAGTGACGACAGTGTGGTCAGCCCTGCGCGCCACGTAGCCACGAACAGGAATATTAAGGGCTTTCTAGACCGGGTGGCCGTCACGTCTTTATTCACGTGACTCTCCAATTTGCCTCACGACGCTGGGTGGACGCCGAAAAGTGGGACTCCATCCGGGAATTGAACGCGGGACAACGCGGACATGAGTCCAACGCTCTAACCACTAGACTATGGTGCCCTCCATGGTGTTGTTACCGCAAATAAAATTCATTTTTATCTTTTGCAGAATTCGAACCGAAGAGTTCCTCTCTAGTGCTGATCCGAAATCAGCGATTGTACACTCAAAAATGTCGCCCATAGAACTGGTTTGTTAATATGATTCTTGTAACCGTAATGTTATTTATTTATTTACTTATTTTTGTAGTTGGTATGAAAAATGTATGTTCTGATCCTAGTACTTCGTTATAAGAGGATTTCAACGCCTGGGGATTATGTTGTGTCATCTATTTACTTATTTAGTGACAACACAACCGGCTATGGCCTAATTATAGTGTTGAGCTTTACAACGTTGTTGTACAGACTTTATTGACAATAGCATCTCTAAATTCTTTAGTCGTCATATAGCATACGTCCTGATCATTGTGAACTGTACACCGTTTGTTATATAAAGTACATATTCTCCAGATTGGTGACCTCATCAAGATATTGGTTCTTGTATCTTTGCAATGGAAGTGACCATTATCGTTAACGCGAGTTTTAGATGATGGGACACGAAACTGTAATGTTGAAACTAAATCCATACAATCTAACTTATTTTGAACAATGTTTTGAAGAAATAACATATGAACAATTTTACGTCTTTGTTCCAAGCTCTGAATATTAAAGTTTTTAATGACTGCATTGTAACTATCATAAACAGGATAGATTCGAGTTTCTTTAAAAGCCAGGAATTTAAGAAATTTTGATTGGATTTTCTCTAATTGTGGCAATGTTTCAATTGATATGGATTCCAAATAGAAGACGCATATTCTACCTTGGAGCGAACATAAGCATAGTAATTTTTTTTCATTGTTGATATATTGTTGAATTCTATTCCCGGCCTAATTACGAATCCTAATAACTTCAAGGCTTCGTTTGTTGTATTTGCAACGTGTATGCTAAAAGTTAATTTCGAGTCAAAACTGACACCAAGATCCTTAACTACAGTAGGTCTGTTTAGTACAATTTTATTAATGGAATAATCAAATTGATGAGTGGTTTTATTTCTATTAAATGATAATACTTTACATTTACTTATGTTGACTCCAAGTTGATTGTTAGCACACCAGTTTGCAATATTATCTAAGCTTTACTGAAATCTTAGGCAGTCTCCGATAGAATTGACTTTTGTATATATTTTACAGTCATCTGCAAATAACATTTTTTTTCATTATCAGACACATTATCAGGAAGGTCATTAACAAACAAGAGGAATAATAAAGGTCCTAGGTTCGAACCTTGAGGAACTTCTGAGAGTGCAGAATATTCATATGAATTGTATTCTTTATAGATAACTGATTGCTTGCGATTTGATAAATACGTATAGAGGAGCCTAATCTGAGTGGGTGAGAAGTGATAGTTAGTTATTTTTTCCAGTAATATATTGCGATTAACTCTGTCAAATGCTTTCTCAAAGTGAATATAAATCACACTGATTTGTTTGCCTTCATCCAACGAATTTGCTATGTCGTTCGTAAGAACTGCTAAGTTTTTACCGTGGATTTCAGACAAGTAAAGCCGTGCTGCTTAGTTGAGATAACTGGTTAAATATGATTACAAATTCTCTTGTATAAGATCTGTTCAAATACTTTTACAAAAGCTGGTAACATTGCAATTCGTCTGAAGTCATTAATGTCTCTACTATTATTAGATTTTGGGATAGGACAAACCACGGCAGATTTCCATTTGTCGGGGAAAGTACATCTTTATAGGGGTAAGTTAAGTGTTATCATGCAGTAGGTGATATTTAAATATATCAACACATCCCTTAACTACATTTCTGGGTATACCACCAGAACCAACTATCGTCTCCGATTTTAAATTTCTGATAGCATTTTCAACTTCCTTTAGTTGAATTAATTTCTATGGAGACACAACAATTCAATCCTCAGGTGTTGATTTATCTTTCTGTCGTAAGGCTGTTACAAAAGATACCAGGTGTATGCATAAGTAGTTTCCGGTTTAACTAAGAGATGGCGCCAGCGAAAAGTATCCAGTGTTTTCACTTAACATATACGTCATTTTGTTCGTCTGACATTAAACTACAAACACACACAAGTTGAGTCCGCCAAACACTAGCGTCTTTGTTTTATCGTTCAGTGATCATGTCGAAGTTTGTGCCTGAAAAAGAACATTTGCGCCACGCATTGCTTTTCCTATTTAATCAAAAGAAAAAGGCTGTTGAAAGTCATCGTGTGCTGGTAGAAACATAAGGTGAACACGCTCAATCGATTAGAACATGTGAGACATGGTTTCGACAATTTTTTAAGTGGTGATTTCAATGTGAAAGACAGTGCGCGATCTGGTAGACCACAAAAGTGCGAAAACGAGCAATTGCAGGTGTTATTGGAGGATGACCCAACTCAAAATCAACAGCAATAGGCAAAAGCATTAAATGTGTCCCAAGAAAGAATCAGCAAACGTTTATGAGCAATGGGGAAGATCAATAAACTGGGTAAATGGGTCCCACACGATTTGAATGAACATCAAATGGAAAATCGCAAAGTCACTTGTGAAATGCTGCTTCAACGCTACGAAAGAAAAGCCTTTTTGTATTGAATTGTGACGGGTGACGAAAAATGGATTTATTTTGTAAACCCGAAGCGGAAAAAATCGTGGCTTTCACCTGGCGAAGCCGGTCCTTCAACACCAAGGCCAAATCGCTTCGGCAAGAAGACCATGCTTTGTTTCTGGTGGGACCAGAGCGGTATTGTGTATGATGAACTCTTGAAGCCCGGCGAAACCGTTAATGCACAACGCTATCGCCAACAAATGATTAATTTAAATCACGCATTGATCGAAAGACGACCGGAATGGGCCCGAAGACATGGCAAAGTGATTGTGTTACACGACAATCCACCGTGTCACACAGCAAAACCAGTGAAAGACACCTTGAAATCGCTTGGATGGGACATCCTTCCGCACCCGCCGTACTCCCCAGACCTGGTGACATCTGACTATCACCTCTTTGCATCAATGGGGCACGCGCTCGCAGAGGAGCACTTCAGCAATTTCGTATACGTAGGAAAATGGCTCGACGAATGGTTTGCCGCAAAAGACAAGTAGATTTTCTGGCATGGTATGCATCAATTACCTGAAAGCTGGGCGAAGTGTGTAGAAGCCGATGGCCAATATTTTGAATACCCTTGAAAATTACTTGTTTTCTTTACCAAAAAAACCCGGCAAAAACTTATGCATACACCTGGTATGTTACGTGAGGGTAATCCTATGGTCACATTGCATCCGGTTTCGGGCGAACTTTCACACTGGAGAACATGGTCGAGAACGGTAGAACAAACGTAATTTAAATAAGTGTGTGTAGTCACATCTGAACGCTTCCCAATACACCAGTGCAAGTCGGTGACAATATGACCACACACACTTATTAGCATTGTTTTGTTTGTTCTACCGTTTTCGGCTGTGTTCACCAATGTTAAAGTTCGGTTGAAGCTGAATCCAGTGTACGGTTACCAACTGGAAATTGTCAAATGCAGGACAAAACCCGAAAATAAGCAGGACTTTTATAAAAGAATGACGGTCATATTGAATTTACAGGAATGAACACTTATATTGGCAGAAGCACGTCGTGAAATGTATAAGAGAAACGGAAATGCATATCACAGGAACTTTAGGTCATTCTTACAACAGTAATGGAGTGCTCTTTATCGACAGTAATACCAGCCACACACTCGAGAAGTTATTAAATACAGACAAATTACCTTTCGTGACCATCGAGTTTACTATAAATAACATAAACAATGCAAGCCAAGGTGTAATAATGTCTTGCTCATTTTCTTTTTAAAACGCCGAACTTTTTGAAGACAATATCAAATGCCGGGTTGACATTATGCGAAAGGTTAAATAGCCGGACATGTACAGTAAGAACCGGACGGTCCAGTGTGAACATAGGATAAAGGATGATCTTCATGAACGCTTGCATTCCTTGCGATTAGGGTGTTACCAATTGAAACACTTGTTTTATTACGTGTAACACATGTTTCAATTGACCCTAATCGCAAGCAACACTAGCTTCCAAGGAAAGCAGCCCTAAGGAATCTCCATGTTGAATAAAATGCCAAAACAGTTTTAATCACAATCAATATGTTTTTAATAATCAAACGTTTATTTTACTTGTTTGTTGATTAAATGAATATTAAACATTATTTTTTCTTGTGTTCCAGGGAATTACTCAACCATAACACAGGAATTCGCACATTCAATAAATTTGCCAGATTGTCAAGTGGCAAATTTGGCTTCTATTGACAAATGCGAATTAGATAGCGACGAGAATGTGGCAATTGAGGTAAAACAATTCAATTGAGGTTCTATATCGTATTTCTTTTAATTGTATTTGAAAGCGGATCAGTTCTCAGTTGTACGCAATATTTCTTCTTCAGATACTTACAAGAAAACCAACTAAACCATGATTATCAACTAAAGTCGTTCATTTTGAACTTTACCAGAAAAACCTGATTAAATTATCTTGCTTCCGAGTTGAAATACAAGCAAATAGGCATGATTAATTGAATTCTTACCATCTGAGTTGATGAGTACTGAATTCACTCAACTTTTATCTCTTTGTCAGTTCATTGACCTCTGTCTAAAAGCGCTACTGGACTGATCGATGGCATTTTAAAATTTAATGAATGAATGAAACCAGAGAACGGAGGAGCAGTTAATGCCGACCATCCAGTCTAAACCAATATGGAGCACATTTTCAGTTCTTATTCAGTGCTTTAGGTCCTTATCGGTCTACGGCCCGTTTTTCATTTACGTCTTAGTTCTTGAGTTATGTATGTAGTGTTATGCTGTGTATATAGTACATGCTGTAAAAGTATTTCAGGATAAATAAGAAACGGACAGCACAGCGATAACAAACGCAAAAAGACTTTGTTATAAGGGAAAATTTGATTTCTTTTAGTTTAGACTGCAAATGTACGCTAATCAGTCCAATATCGCTTTCAGTTAGAGGCCACTTCTGCACATATTGATTACTGAAGACACATTTTATTTCCAGTTTTCCGTACTATAATGTTCATTATTAATAAAAAAAAAATCCGGATATGAAATGAATTTTCTTATTATGTGCAGTAGTTGTTTTTTTCCAATGACCTCTAACTACTGAATAAAGCGATACTGGACTGACTGCTGCCATTGAAAATTGCATGAGTATATATGAAGCCAGGGAGCGGAGGGAACACTTGTGGCCGGTTTCACCAACCTTCCTTAAATTTCGGTTAAGGGCGCGTTAGTTAACGCTTACATAAATATTTAAGCGTCCCTTAAGTCTTTTCCATTGCATAAACATTTAACGCTACGATTTAAGGTTCCCTTAACAAACGAGACGTTAAAGCATTGGTATTCTTGAATGTGCAATTTCTCATACATGCTGTTCTGTTTTGAAGAATTGCGATTGGTTGATCCGCGAGACAGGCCACAAATAAATGACAATCACAGTGCGTTAAGTATAAAGTAAACAAATTCGGTCTAATTTCCCGTGTGAACAGTATTTGTTGTACTATATTCAGAGCGCCTACAAATGAATGCTTATAATTCAAATTAAATATTGTACCTTAGAACGCATAAATGTTTCTTATCTATCTCGCCTAATTGACGGAAAGTGTCATTGTAGGGTGTCCGTACCTGTAATGGACCAGTCGCCAGTGGTTGACCAATAAGGGAAACAAACGTCTATTTATAGTTGATACAGTAGTAAACACAATTCGTTTTGTACTTCCGTAAGGTTTAACAGTGTAGCCCCCAAACGCTGTGCAATCATAAAACGCATTGTTAGCCACCAAAATCACTTAAATGTATAAAGTGAATTTTGAGCTACAACTAATACATGATATACGTGCATATGTACTAGAAGCCACGGTACAGTGAAGTAATTAATTATTTTATCCATTCGTTGTTCAAGGAACAATCTATAGTAAATAGAGTGAATGATTTACGCTGGAACAATCGTCGTCCACAATTGGCGCAACTGGTGCAACTTCACCTTCAGCAATAATTTTTTGTCTTGTCAAATGAAACAAATGCGAGTTCTTTGACTTTTTCTGTACTGTCTCAGGCTTTGTTTCGTAGACCAAATAAGTAATTTTATATTATTACATAAACGTCAGTTCTTGTTTACACTTGAAATTTTACTTATTTGATCAACCATTGGTACGAGCATCTTGTATAGTTTCGACACCGTGCGAATAGAAGCAGATGAAGCTACAAACACATTCCTCGAGTATGATGATACGGATTGTTTTAATTCTTTCGGCTTTTATTCCGCAGAGCCGATCAAATTACTCGTTTTGCTAGATTTGGCTTGTGATCTATTTAAAAATGGATATGAATTACGTTTTGTCTGTAGTTAAGGAGGTTTAGCATTCAAGGGAATAGTAAAGCATCTCAATGATCTATGTACACATATGAGCGCATTATGTTTGCAGTTCTTTTGTGCAAGACAAGGTGAAAATGTATAGCTGATTACATCCACAATCCAATCACCTTATAAATAGTGTACTAGGGAGCTTTGTAGGAAAAGTTCTACTTATGGAGTGCTTTCCCTCAACTATTCCCGACGGCTATAGTCAATTTTATGAGTAACGTTGACTAAGATGTAGTTTTAATGTGGAAAGTCATGGTTATATAACTAGTAATAGTCACTACAACCCAAGAGTTCAAAAGAAACAAATGTATTGCCCACCTCTTTCTGAAACAGTTTTGTAAATTGTATATATGCACGTGCATTACTGGAAAGTGTTCTACCAAGGAAACTATAATACACTGTGTTATTTACACATTATACATTGCACACAAATGTATTGCCTGTAAAATTGCCCAAATAATGCACCTTCTTAAGTATTTCTTGTATAAACATTATCGACCATCATATTTACATTGCTAGGTAAGAAAGCAACGTTATTTCCGAAAGTACAAGGATACGTATTTAGGAAAATATAAATCATACACTATAATCAGCATAGTTGTCCGCCATATTCCTACATAATTTAAGGTCGCGTTAAACAGTTAAGGGAGGAAAATCGCGTCCTTAAGTTAAGCGCGAGTTTGACGAGCTGTTAACCTTGAGGGAGGTTGGTGAAACACTCTCCCTCTGTGAGGAAGCGTTAAATGGAATTAACGCTTCCTTAACATTAAGGAAGGTCGGTGAAACCGGCCATTAATCTCGTTTGTCCACTTTTAGTCTAAACCAATATGGACCAAATTTTCGTTTCTCAGTATTTTACACTTGATTTCACTGTATGGCCCGTTTTTTATGTTTTAATTCTTGAGAAAAAAAAACGTAAATATTATGTGCAGTATTTCCTTTTATATTCAGAGTACGGTATACTATTATATGAATAACTCAGGAATTAAGACAAATGAAAAACGGGCCGCACAACGATTAGAAGCGTATACAATTGAGTTAGAACTGAAAATTTGGTCCACGTTGGATTAGACTGCAAGGAAACAAATTAGTTTAAATATTTGATCTGGCATCTATCTGTCGACACTAAGCATACTCTCCAGTATCGCTGCGCACAGCTCGGTGGCTTTTGCTAATGCACTTCTGTATTTTCATGCTGTAGTTTAAGGAACGAAAAACTCAAATTACTTCCATTTGTTTAGGCCATCGAGCTCTACGTAAACGATACTGGAGTGACTATTTAGTGTTGAAAGGTAGACTCCAGAGCAAATATTTAAACTCGTTTGTTCACTTCCAGTCTAATCCAAAGTGTACCAAATTTTCAGTTTTAACTCAGTTTTATACGCTTCTTATCGCTGTGTGGCCCGACTATTAGGTAGATTTCGAAGAAAATATACCTATTGAGATCGGTACGATATGAAAGTGTATATTTATATATTAACACGCTAGCGGCCACAATTTTGAAGATATTTGAACCAAATTTTTATATGCTGTTTCTAGGCTTAATAGCTCTGTTAAGTTCGTTAATGAGCAAAATCGGTCGCCATCTTGGATCCAAAATGGCCGCCGAACCCATTGTTGTATAGAATACACAGCCTTAACCGTTGGGGCTATTCAAATCAAATTTGGCATACAGGTACAACATCACTTTTTGATTATGAAAATGTTACCTAATGAGTTCAAAGACGCCATCTTGGATCCAAAATGGCGGACCTAAAAATCCATTTTCCACACCGTTTGAGCTAGAGATACGAAATTTGGCATAAAGGTGCATTATGACGAGTAGCTTAGGGAAATATCACAACATTTGGGAAAAGTCGCCATCTTGGATCCAAAATGACCGCCCAAAATCCCATTTTGCACACCGTTTGAGCTGGATAAATAAAATTTTACTTGAAGTTGTACTATCACAAGTAGGTCACGACAAAATAAGAAAACTTTCAAAAAGTCGTCAACGTGGATCCAAAATGGCCGCCCCAAAAACCCAATTTCCAAATCATTGAAGGTAGAGAAACGAAATTTTCAATGAAGGTGTATGACCAAGAGTAGGTTACAATAAATGGGGCAAATCTTCCCTTTGGGGGCGCAGCCAACCGTGGGAGGGTGAAGATGTACTCCGTGGTGGTGTAGTGCTGCAGGGAGATTTTGGTTAAGATAAAGGAGGCGCATCCTCTCAAAAGCACTGAAGTTGGGGGGCGAGCCCCGGCTCCCAGCGAAACTTCGAAATCTACCTCAGCCTGTACGCCTACCGAAAGGGATTTTTTTTATTTAAATCTCAACTCCTGAGTTATTCTATAATGCAGAGTATTTTTTCATTATTCGCGATGCACGTGAAGTTTCACTGAAGTTTTCCATATGCTTGCCCCTACGTCCCAAACAAAATAGTCCAAAGTACTTTTCGTGCTTTCATTTTAATTTCACGCTTTCAGATTCGAAACATACTTTCCGTTTTAACACTTCCACATACGTTGGAAATAATATATTTGGGGTCGCGCTGGCTCAATCGGTAGAGCGCTCACCTCTGGTGCTAGGAGTCTTCGGAACGATCGCTGCTCAAGCCATGTGGGCTTTGTGGTGGACAAACACCGTGTGCGTGGGATTTTCTCGGGGTACTCCTACTTTCTTAATTCGACCAATTCATCCCATCATCATCCATCCGACCTGAGACAAAGTTGCCTAAAGGCCTTAAAATTAAATTCAAATTCAAATAACCTATTTCTCGTGTTAATTTTACGTTTTTTTCGGGCCATAAAGTGAACCTGCTCCAATTTCTAGGACAAGTGAAATATTAAAACGAATTCAGCAAGGCTTTCGAAGGTAGCGCCTGGGTATTAGTTCTAGTATTCTGCGAAGATGTTCATTTTGGCTGGTGTAAAGTCAAAATTGGGAGGGTATAAATAACGTGAGGTGGCAATGTGTGCTCGAGAATTTAGGGGGTGATACCATTATTGGGTGCAGGAATCAGACAAAATCCCTGTTGCCGTTTGAATTCTATCTCGTTGAACGCCTAGTAAGACCTCTCTCATTTTAAGAGAAACATACCGATGTTTCAATTATGAAATCTGGGATCCCTATCGCAGGTGTACACTTGTACAGGTTAGGCGTATCGGTTACGGTAATTTCGCCAATCTTTAAAAATGGATTGTTCCTTCTCAAATATTAAAATATAATAAAATGCAAGAAAACAGATTGATTAATAACTAAGGAAAGGGACGGGATACGGAAATTTCTCAATGTGGTATCGTATCTTTTGTGTGCGTACAAGGTGAAATTCGACATTTTATGGCAACCTTTATTTACAAACATGTTACTAGAGTCATCATTAGCTGACAATCGTACTGAGTTTTATTCCTTTTTTGTATAATAGTTGTGCTAGTAATATTCAAGAATTCTCACTAATGAATAAACTTTCGCTACAATTTACTTAAAGAGTATAGAATTACCCATAAGGTGCATTTAAGAGGCACATTTCACTTTACTTGCCTCTGTGGTTAAATTAAAAGCTCATTGAATAACCAAATCACAAACCTAAATTGTCTAAAGGCCAACGAAATCTGCACTATTACTCGAAAGTGTCTTTACGCATTATGTACAGAAATTCTAAAACTAGAAAAAAATTAAGATTTCTCATGTATAGATATGAGTGTTCTATTACATGGCGTTAAATGTACTTCCAATGTTCTTATTTACATTTCGGATGTGTACAATCCAGAATCAAGAGGTAATGTGAGTGCAAGGACACATACACCTTTGAACAATGTCTCCTTGCTCTCATCGCCCCCTTAATTTTGCATCACGTTCTGCATTGTACTTATCCGAAATAATGCAAATAACAACATCGGTATTATATTTAACACCATGTAACAGGAATAGGTAATATAAAAATTTGCCGAACTGAGTAATCTAGGGTGACCATACCAATAATGGACCAGTGGTTGATCAATAGGGGCAGTACCGGTAAACAGTAATAATATAATTTATTTTGGATACAATAGTAAACAAAGTATGTTTTATAAGTCCGTAAGGTTTAATAATGTAATCCCCAAACGCTGTACAATCAGGAAATGCATTGTCCCCTCCAAAATTGTGTAAATTGAATATGGCAGAGAGCAAACAAGAGAACTGAATTACAATTAATACAGGATATCTTGAAGGTGCAGTGAAATAATTAATTTATTCGCCATTACTATAGTAGTGACGCACCAATTTTAAAATCACTAAAACCAAACCAAAATCACTTAAAACAAACACTTACGTGTTCATGCGAGGCGAGCGGTTTACGCAATTGTTTTCTTTCACTTTTTGTAGATTATCTTAGATTAGTGGCCATATGAACGTGGTGGTTAGGTAAGGTTAGGTGCGGTCATGTATCATTACAAAATGTATTTTTATATGTTCACATTTATTATTAATAATTCCTTATTTTCCTTTTTCGTAAATTATCTTAAATTACTGAACATTTGAACGTGGAGGTTAGGTAAAGTTAGGTGCGGTCATGTATATTTACAATATATATTTTGACACATAATCACACTTACCCTGAGCACACGGGCGTGTTAACTCTCCCAATTTCCATTAGAAAGTCCCGGTAATTTCTAAAAATTGGTGCGTCACTACTATAGTTAACCCATTTATTCCCCCGTTGTTCAATGATCAATCTACACCAAATTGAATGAATGATCTACACTTGAACAATTGTACTTAACAACTGGTCAACTATTGGTGCAACTACACCTCTTGCAATACGGTATGTTTGTCTACTGGATTGTCAAATCAAACAAATGCGAGCTACTTTGCTTCCTAGAAAAATAACTATTTTTCTCTTGTTGTATAAACTTCAGTTCTTGTTTAAACTTGAGATTTTCTCTTATTTAGTCAACCATTGGTACGGTCACCCTAAATTAGAAGGGTGTTCTGCTAGTAAACTCGCGCTTTGATTGCATGTTCTAATAGATGCACTGCATGTACTCAAGATGCACCCTTTAGAAAAAAAGACGCCTCTACGTTTAATAACATGTTCACTCTAAGTTGAAAGTACTTATTTGATTTGAACATTTTCTGAAAATCAACGTTTGTACCGTTCAAACGAGACGAATAAGCGTAAAATAATGTTATTTTGCCCATTGGTTTATAGAATCTTTGTGCGATATATAACATTGCACTACCGTTTTACTATTAAAACGTGTTCTTCAGTCACCTACACGAATATTACCAGCACAACTATTAAAATAAGAAACAAAATCAGTACTTACAGTACCAGCTAGGGTCGATTTACAGTTGACATGTCTTCTGGGCATATGAGGGCATATTTCGTGTTTGTTTGTTTTTCGTCGGCTAATGAGTCCTGTTCCTTATGAATCGTTTCGGGAACGTATGTTCCCTATTTCCCTCTTAATATAACACTTGAAATTCATACCCTTCCGTCAATTTTTCCAAACTTCGTTGACTTCGAGCCAAGAAAGCGAAGTATTATTAGGTAGGCCCTTAACGTTACGCGCGTTGATGCTCAACTGCGGACTCGCTTTAGATGACGTCACGGTTTGGACACCTGTGTATAGTCTGCTCTGTCTACGTGGGTAAACGTGCAGGTTAAATTATCACAGTGCACTCTTAAATAAATATATTTCGTGTATTGTATTGTGTGTATATAAAGTATACAATGTACATGTGTGTTTAAATGATGAATAATCACAACAAATGTGCAATTGAAAACTAAACATACAGGACTTAACATTAAATCATCAAAGAAATTAAATGTCATGCTTTTCCCCAAGATGAATATATGAGACAGAAGTGAATTATGGTATGTAAAAGAAACGACTCAAATAGTGCTAAAATTTATTCCGTACACTTCCTTCCAGAAGACTATGAAAGCTATAAAAATTGATCTTTAAAAGTTACGAGCATTCAATCTGTGCATATGCTCAAGTGGGATGGAGACCATCTAACTGTTAAATGCTAAACTGCAATTAAGGTCGCTTTAGACGGTACAATTTCTCATACGATCTCTCGTATGATAGAATGTATACAATCCATAGTATGAGATTTTTCGTACGATAAATCATACAATATTGGATAGTGTTTTACACGGTACAATTTTGGATTCGAGGGGATAATGATGAAACTGCCGGAGTTTATAGTTGTGACATCTCAGGCTTTTAGGGTAATTATGCCACATATATTTTTGAAAGTATAGCCTATTTAAAAAATAGAAAAGAATTAAAATATTGATTGATAACAATGAATCTTGACGCAACAGAAATTCAGTTAATTGTAATGTCAAATTCTTCTACCAAGAGAATCTAACTTCTACTAGGTTTCAGTGGTAACGAAATTGTCGTAGTTTTACTTCTGTACTTCGATAAAGACATTTCAATGCGGACACAAAAAACGTTGAAAATTTTGCTGTCTTCGGTGATAAGTTCGGAGTTATATGTGTTTTGTTTTTACAATATTCCTGAGTTAACAAGATATGTGACATTACACAGCACTTCAAAAGTATACAAATCGCGATATATTAATCCCTGTTTATACATATGGGGGCAATTCGTAACACTGCGGATTAACTACTTCTGTCACAGAGCACTGGAAACGCTTCAAAATGCTATTTGACGTTCCTATAAGCATGAAATACTTGCAAAATACAAAAATGAGGAGTAATGTAGATTTTATATGATTTATAGCTCATTTCACACAAGGTATTTAGGTGTGAATAGGGTTGCTCAGCTGTCTTAACCCTTGAATAAATATTAGTTCGTTCGATTAATTACCTAGCTCATGCATTGACTTGCACAGCTCTGGGTTGACGTCGACACTTTACTTACATTATGTCTACTTCTGAATTACTGTTCAATGTATTTCATTATTTCGGATGCACAGACCATATATGTTTATCAAAATAATTGGGGAGGAATATGATTGCAAAGATACCGGTATCCTCTACATTATTTCCCTTCATACTTATCATGATTGCAGCAAATTCGGTACTCTACGCACAAGAAAAACAATGAAAATCACCTTAACTGCATTGCACAATATATAGGAAAAGCAGTAGCTATTAGATCACATCAGAACTTTGTCTTTATATTTTTAAACATATTTCTCACGTATTTAGTACCTTTTATGGTTATAAGAATGCAAAACGCAGCATTTTGAGGTATTGCCAGTCCTCTATAACAAAAGTAGCTGTACTGCAGTATCACCGACCTTTTTACACTTCCCTTAAAACATTGTTTTATATCTTTATACCTGTAATAGTTTATTATGCCATTATGTATGTTAATTTCTGCATCAAGTAATAACATTAATATCTTCTCCTTGTCTCGTAATCCATAACCAAACAGCCGAATAGGAAAGGACGCTATATTACCAGTAGGGGCGCTGTCATAGATTGTACGAAAAAATCCGCTGAAAAATAGGACCGTTTCTATTTAGAGAACACATCGGAGATAGCATGAAAAATCGTACGATTCGCGCTTTACACGATCAAAGAATGTAACCGATGGGATTGCACACGAGGGATCGTCCGAGAAATTGGATCGTCTAAAGTGGCCTCGCGCATGTTTCTATTGAATTTTATTTAAATGTGAATTTTATTATAATATAACATAAGCCAAGTGATCATGAATGGAGCTTGAATCTGTAATAGCGTGCTCATTGTGGTTCGAATCGTGGAACCGGTCGTCCTAAATGAAATTTTCCTGCTTTACAAGCAAATGCCAGAATGGTACTTTATCCCCAGGGCTATTTCCGTAATTAACACCTTGGGCAAATAATAATAAATTTTAAAATCGTATTAACATAGCTCTTCATCAAATTTATATTGTCCAATAGGATCACATATGCCAGTTCAAACGTGCAATATTTTCTGGTCGTGTGATATATTGTAGCTGAGAAACAATAAGATTGAAAGTTATCCGTATAATTCTTTTCTCTCCAAAAGAAAGAAATTATAAAAATCGCCATCTTCGTGTATGTTATTAATCTTATTACTAACAATCTTTCGACAATGTACCCTATACATAATCATAAATCTTATTTTATGCTGAAGCAGGAGTACATTTTTAGCTCGACATGCTTTCAAATCGCAGACCGAGGTAGTCGCATGGTCAAAGGAATTAGACCAGCGTCTCCAAAGTCACGAGTTCAAATTCCGCCTTGGGCATGGATGTTTGTGGGTTTTGAATAAGTATTGCATTCGTATAATCGTGACGGGACGGGCCGAAGTTGAAAGTCACTATAATGTCCCATACATAAAATTATGACGCTTCAGCATGAGTAAAACTCGATGGAGGTCTTCTGTGTGTTCTCATTCCACTGTTATTATTATTATTATAAAAATAATATTCATATATTATTTAATTTTATTCATATTTTCAAATACAGTCCAAAAATAAATTAAATATGCGTACCTAACAACAGAATTAAATGATGAGAAAGTAAATTATTAAAGATGACGCCCTGGTTTAAATGCAAGTACCATTCCGGCAGTTGGCTTGAAACATTGATGAAGACAAAGGAAAACCCGCACTTAGGATGGCATGTCCTATGATTTCGATTGGATAAATCCGCTTTTGGTACCAGCACATTACCATGGCTCCACGCTAATCGGTTAATAATAATAATAATAATAATAATAATAATAATAATAATAATAATAATAATAATAACAAAAGTAAAAATCAAGAAATACAATTTATATGGCAGCAAATAGTATGTAAATATTTGTCCGCTACCGCGACCATAACCGCAACCTCCATAATTCCAGAACACCCTTTTAAATAATTAGAAGAAAATAAACTTCATAAATGCAAATGTCATCAAGTCTAAAAAATTGATTGAACCCGTGTGAACCTACTCCTATTGATATATTTCTGGATAAGTAAAGATTTCCCACCATTTGCTGAGACGTGTTGTCGTTATAATAATAATAATGTACTTTTAGTAAAAATTTTATAGTTTTACCAACACGCTTGAAATATAGCAAGTAAAATAAATGTCAGCAATATATTTCAAATACGAATTCATTGAATAGAAACAACCAAATGTTATTCAGTGACACATTATTTTAGTTACTGTCATCTTGTACAATTGGGTTTATCTTGTATGTACAAAAAAAAAAACATTTCTTTCAGCTGTGATCAATAGATATCAAGCGTACGGTGCGTTTCATTAATTATAAATGTTTACGTAATTAGTTGTTTAAAATTAAGCTTTTATTTGTATTTGTATTTGAAATTACAGAAATGTCGTTTTAGCATCCTCCCAAAGGGAATCGTCCTTTATTAATACCAGTAATAAAGAATATGATTAGATTCCACATTGAAAATTGTAAGATTTTATTGAGACAAAATAGCTGCAGGGTACAGATGCCTGTCTCCTCGAGTCCAAACGATGACGTAACTCGCGCCTCAACCAATGGGCACTGATTTCAGCGTAACACTCGTAATGGCTCCCTCTGTATGGACTTCTAGCAGAGCTGCCAACATACAGGGTTAGTTTAGTTAGTTATTCCAGGTTTTTCTCCTTGTCAGACCGCTCCCAGCACTTGGGTATTGTTTATTAACGATGTAGATCACCCCCGCCATCTTGGTAAGCACTTCCCATTGATTTACATGGGAAAAGTTTTACCCGTGTTTTATCTTTCAGAAGCATACTTTTAACTTCTGTTTTCACCCAGTTTATCGTCATGTTCTCTTCTAGTTATGCTATTTTATAGAAATGCAATATTTTATACACGAACAGTATAATTTCCCGTTAACATATTGTGATTTGTATAGCAAACTATTAATAATACATTACACTTACATATTTGAAGAAACTTCACAAACCAAAACTATACAAGAGTCAAAATAACCACGAAGACAAATTTTGTGAAAGCAAAACTTAAATATTCTACTTCCGAGAGGCATAAAATGAGTAAAACAATTTCCGTGTAAATCAATGGAAAGGTCGTACCAAGGTGGCGGGGGTGATCTACACCGTTTTACCTAGTTACCAAATTTAGTCCAGTCGCTGGCAGCCATTTATTAATACGACTCTAAGTGTCCACTCTGTTTCCTGGCTTCATATATTGATGAAACTTTCAATGGCTGCAATCAGTCCAGTATCATTTTTTTGATAGAGATCATTGGTTTAGGCCTACCAGTGAAACTTCTAATTAGATAATAGAATATGCGATTTCTTTGAGTAATACAACTAAATAATTCATTTTTTTCATTGCTCGAGGTCATGTCTGTACTTGCATAATATTTTATTATTTTCTTAGTGTCCAAGCATGGGCACAACAGAAACCTTTTCAGGAGGTCGAGTTAGTTGCCTGTGTTTCCTTATACTGTTGGTACGATCTGCTATAAAGATTAAAATATTGCATACGTTCTACGCTAGTGTCAAGTATATTATTACTATTTCTTACAGTAAGTATAAGAAGTATATAATAAGTATGTTATTACTTATTCGAAAAGCGAGAAAGATACAATATATAGGTATAGATATTATAAATAAACTCTAATGTATAAAAGTTTGCGTAAAAAGAGAAATTCTCCTGTTCTTAAAAAATTTGGAAATGTCATTTCTTGGTTTCGAATAACAATTAGTTGTACTAAAATCTACATTTTAGTACGTGCATAACTTAATTATGCAATTGAGAAAACAAATCCAAAGGTTCTCATTTATACTGTTTCAAAATATGAATATAGTAACAAAAATTATTATTATTATTATGAATAATAATAATAAACAGAAATGTTATATAAATAAGCAAATCGAAAATTAGTCTCGTGATTGGAAAATCTTCAAGAGACAAACCCAGACTCAATTTACAAGTATTGGTTGTCAGTTGATTCAACCAAAAGCTTTAGAAATAATGGAACCACTATTTTGTAATGCCATATAAGTTCTGAATTACTGGTTTCCCACCAGGTGCCTTCCTCACACGCGAATGAAACAACTTGGAGGTCGAAATGTAGAACACAATGTATATCGTTGGGGAGGGTTCAGCTAGTTGTATACGAAATGGAAAGTAATTTGTGCAAAATGAATACGGATTGCGAGAAAAAAGGCAAAATGTCTAAGCGTGAAAAAAGTGTTGAAGCAAGAATAACGGTTGCTGCACTGGCCGTGTGGACGAGTGGCAAAGGCAGTCAGAGGGTTCAAAGAACAGGATTAATGAAGACCTTAGAATAGGAGCGTTGTGGCGGTACGCGAGACTAAGAGAGTACAAGCTCGATATAGTAGCGGTACAAAAAGTCTCGAGGCAAGGTCGAGATAGCATTCGACAGGGCAAATACACTTTCTACTACGGGACACAATTTCGGAACAGGATTCCTCACTAAGAACAATAAAGGCGTCATTTCATTGTCAAGCTTGCTGATCAGCTTGCTCGCCCGAGCTTCCTCGACGAGCAAACTCGACTGTGTAATAGCGCCTTAGCGGATGGGTTGCGTCGCTTTTAATATATTACGGAAAGTGAAGCCCAAATCTCGTCCTTGGTAATAGCATAGTCCCAGGTACTCATTATACGCAGCGTCGCCATAGTGGTCCGGACAAGTTGCCCGTGTGAGCAGTATACATTATTGAAGAAACGGTTAGGTCTGTTTGTTATTATTATTGAATTGAATGTGTTATCAGAAGATACTAGGCACTTTTTAGGCTCGTAATACTACTCTGATTAAAGTAGGACACCAGAAGTGTTATAATTTAGTGTTAGAAAATAAGTTTTGTCTGTTCATGTTGTGAAGTCACGAAATCCATCGTGACAGATTTTCCAGGATTTTTCACCAGTTATACCTGGTAAATGCTGGTACAGCTATGAATAAAAATTTTCACACATTTCTATACGTAATATTTCTTTTTGCAAAAATAAATATTTGAAATATCATATACATTTGTTGACTTGCAGAGATATGTACAATGACATCGTACTTTTGTAGAAAATATTGTCCTGATATTTAGCTAAAAAAGGGTGATATTATAAAAAAAAATGTCAGTTTCCGTTGGTAAAAAATGTAATTCCAGAAATCTCATCAAGTTATATAGTTCCTTCGTTTTATCCTGAAGAGAGATATTTTTGTAATCGAATGGGAATTATTTCTCCTAATTTTAATTTTCGTTCATAGATGTTTCACACAGAAGGGACATCTCTGCAAATTTATAGATCCTGAGATTCCAAAAGGCCATTAATAAAATTCATTCAGGTTATGACATGATTTTATCTTCATATACTCACTCTAAAATGAAATACTCTATGGTAGAACCATAAAGAAGGGTTATATCGATTTATAGACAGTGTTAGTCTCAGTGAATTGGATACTAATGCTATTATTTTATATCAGTTGTATAATACTCTGAATTTGTATTTATTTTTTAAGGCCTTTAGGCAACTTTGGCCCAGGCAAGATGAATGATGATGGGATGATTGGTGGAATGAAGAAAGTACGAGGAAACGGGGGAACACCGAGAGAAAGCACGCACACGGTGTTTGTGCACTACAGACAACCTCAAGCGCCAGAGGTGAGCACCATTTGAGCCATCATGGACCACATAATGTTCTGAAGAAACCAGTCCGGAACTCACTGCCTGTTCTCACACCAAATGAATCTAAGATAATGACTCTCGCTTTGCCATACGTTCATCTTCGTAAATTTAAGAAAAGTGTTCTATACACCAATAGCGATAGTTTCATCGTTTGAGGACCAATTTGTTTGTGATAAACATTAATTGTTATAATTGTTAACTATTGATCCTGCTAAACCAAGACGGACGGTCTGTGTGGCTTCAATTCTACCCGGAATTGAGGAAATCGTACGGTCCACAGCTCGACCGGCCTCACAGATTCTCCTCACTCACGAGGTAAATGCTGGTATGGTATCTAAATGGAGCAATCCGCTACATTACTCTGTTTCTTTCCCGTTGTGTGGTCCCCGTGGACGACTATCGGGCCTAATACCTATTAGCCCACGAAGAATTCTATAAAATATTGAATAATATTGAAGAAAATTGACAAGCCAATTCATTGTGTTCTGATAGTGTTGCCACGAGACGAGGCGAGATAGAGCTCTCGTAAAGCAAAGTACACATCTTTTCGAGACGAGATACTCTCTGGACAAGATATTTTCGAGACGAAACAGCTTAAATCCCGTGTCGTCGGCAACACTAACTGTGCAGAAAGTGCTCAATATGTATGGTATACGAGGGGTGACCCAAAAGAAACCGGAATCGTTCTGTGGTGGCCGGATCCGTTGTAGTACGTGCTTCCGCCGCTAGATGCCTCTTGCAGGGACTCTTTTGCATCAGTCTACCGACCAGCGTTATTGAGTGAAGTAGTGGTGCTACGTAATAAATATTTTTGTGAAGCGCCTCTTGCTTGTTCGGCGATTTTTGTGATGACTGTAAAGCGGAAACAACGCGTGAGGCTATGAAATTCTGTTTTCTGTTTGAGGAAACAGCTGTAATGCTGAAACGGCTTACAAGGAAGCTGCTCTCAGAAAAACAAAACTTTACGAGTGTTTTTTTTTCGCTTCGAGGTCACTTTAAAACCAACCTCGCTCAGAGCGACCTTTGACCTCCTGAATGGATGAAAACATCACCAGAATTCGTGGACTGATTATGGAAGACCGTCGTAGAACCACTGATAAACTTGTTGATTTGTTTGGTGCGCCCTGGAGTTCCTGCCAACGGACTTTGAGCAAGAAATTGCAAATTAAAAGAGTTTCAGCAAAATTCCTGTCTCAGCAGCAGACAAAACCTTGATTGTGAAACAGATTTTAACGGAAAACAACATGATCCAGCTTTTGCACCCTCCATATTCACTCGAACTTGCTACGAGTGACTTGGTTTTATCCCCCGAATGAAAAGAAAATCATCAAAAGAAAACTTTTTTTTGCAGATGTGGAAGAGGTGAAGAAAAAATCTAGGGAGTCATTAAAAGGTATCAGTTGGCAAGAGTTCCACGACTGCTTCGAAAATGGAACACTCGTTTTGACTGGTGCTTTTCATCAAATAGACAGTACTTTGAAAGCGATTCAAGTTGTAACATCCAAAAATAAATACACACAACTTACACAACACCCTCTTACACAACACCCCAGATGTGATCTGTTCGCATGCTTAGTCTTTTTAAATTGCTTAATTGTAGAAGGTTAAATTAATCTCGTTGGAAGATTATAGTAAAATGTATGTAGTGTGATTAATTGAACTCCTACGTGACTAATTCATGAAATATAATAAGTTGTTATAGTGTATAATATTGTAGTACGATGAAAAACACAGCATATGATTCTGGTCATTACATCTTTCTCGTGTTGCATAGCCATGAGAATAAAGATGAACTTAATATTAAATCTGATCTAAGCAATAATAACCAATAAACGTCATTTATACAATTACGATATCCTCCACTGTAATGCACTCAAGGTAGTACCTATTTTCATTAAATTAAGCTTACGTAGTGGTCATATGTATTGAACTTCTTTTGGCATTTATAGACGTCACAGAACCTCATAAAAGTAACGAATATATTATCAGTACAAAAGCCCCGAAGTGGCACAGTATGCCTTTCATAATCCAACTTCTGTCTTAGTATGCCAAGGAGCTTTCAAATGCAAGTTCAAGCATCAAAATTGGGCTTATAGTTCGCTAGATACGAAACTAGCTGTATATATGTGAGTGCCGCTAACAGACTCATTTATCAGCGTCACTCGAAGAACTACCGTTCTTCAAGATATTTTTGAAAAGAGATTTAACAAATTCGGCATAGTTTCACAACTTATTGGTCCATCACAATATGGCGGACCGCGTTAGAAAATTAGGTTTCACTTTTGTGAGGTTAGGTTCCATCTGTTACTTGCTGTATTCTAAGCTGTACATGTACGTACATGTTGTGTATCCTGCTTCAACCAACACGAAGTTAATTATCAAAACTGTTATTCTGGAATGTATAATAATTTCTCTTCTTGCGTAGATCGTCGACGGGGATTCATCAGGCAGCAAACAAATCCCTGTAGCAGGACCTCCACCTGATATGTGTTCAGATTCCAGTCTTGATACCGTATTTTCAGCTGCCAACGGCAACATTTATGCATTCAAAGGTAAGCACTGCAGAAGAAAAAATAATATGTTTGAGCCAAACTAAATAACTTTTCACTCATGCCCTCACGTAAACTCATATATTTTCCCGTGGATGATATTTGCATTGAATTAAGCAAGTATTATCAGATCTGAATCGGCTGAATCTGAATCTAATACTGAAGGAACCAAGAATTTGCTGGACGATGAAAGTAAGTCCTGTGATCAATATATCGCTGGTTCAATTTCTGGTCTTGGTGTAAGTGAACGCACCGAATAAACCTTATGTACAGGAGTATGTTGTGAATTTGGAAGTCTTTCTATTAGAAATTTACTTAGCTAAAAGCATATAATAATTTAAAATATGGTCTCGGTTTCTCCTTGTATTAAAAGTCACAGAAATGTTAATGTATGTTTTAAGATTATTATTATTATTATTGGTATTGAGACAATAAATAACAGACATGAATTAGAAAATGCTCAATTAAAAAAAAAAAACCTGCCCGGAGTAATATTTTACAAAACTGAAATCTGAAAACAAAGCTGTTTTGCTGTTAAACGAATGGACGAAACCAATATTCGATATGTTGCGGGGGATGGGTGGGATTTTTACCCCTCTATGGGCGTATTCATGGGGGAGGGCATTGCCCCAGTCATTTGAGAATGACCATAAATATTTCATTGTAAATGATAGCCTTTAGATTAATTGCTCCCCACCACAGAGCCTCTCTCCTAAATCCACCCATGCCCCTCTCCGCAAATTTCATCCTAATTTCTGTTTTCCGAAATGTACCCCAAGCCTGGGATATATACAGGCGTAAGATATTCTACTAGTTTAACAAACATTCCTGCCTCTGGAAATTGCACGAACTGAACCCTGGTTAAAAACCAAATCCTGTAATTAAGTAATGATTTTTGGTTTTTCAGGCATAACTTTGTAATTACAAATTACAGCCTTTTGGTATTGACCATTAGTTTTCCAGCAAGATAATTTTGTTCTTAGTTCCTCAAAGCTAAGCTCAAATGGAATCTTTTCCTTCTTAAACCTACACATTCAATTCCTTCAAGTCATCTTGCACTTGTTCATTAGGCAATATTCACAGAGTGAAATCACAGCAACAATGTTCACTAGAACTTCAGATCATACACAATTGGTTGATGATAAAAGTTTTCCTGACACGTACTAGAATATCTTGGGAGTTCTGGATATAGAATGTCCTTAAAGCTTCTAGAATATTCTAAAGATTTCTTAAAAACTCATTAGTTTTTTCACAAATTGCGGAAAAATGATCTTTCTTCGACGAAGTTATCACCAGAAATGAACTTTTAGGACGGAAAGTGTTGAGAGTAAGGGGTAATTAACATGTGGAAACGGGAAAGCTACAAGTTTTCCTGAATAGCGGAGAATTTTTCCGGGACAACGTTTGGTAACGTGAATGAAACAAATACACACAGAACACAAAGTGTGTCATTTCACGCAAAAAGATATATAAATTGTTTGACTCCAGTGATACGTTATTCTGCATCAATTTTGTATGATGCACTTAAATGCACTAAATGATATGACTCATTTGACACAGTCATGTGCATCAATTCGAAAGATGAATCAAAGTGCATCAAAATTAATACATCAAAAGGCATCTTTTAACACATCAAAATGCATAAAAACTTTATGCATATAGACGTGTCACTGGAGTCAAAAAAATTTATCCTCCTAAATGCATCAAAACGACACGTTTACGTGCATTAATTGTGCGGATTACCATACGTATCCACCCTCGGGAGGGCGGTCCTCACCATCACCATGACGTGAAATTTTAGCCCTCGCCTTCACTCTCACGAAAATCACACGGCCGTCGCCTTCGCCCTCACTCACCCTCATAAAGATTATTACTTGGCCCTCACCCTCATGAAGATTACTCCCTCTTTTAGCTTCCAATATCTTCTTCCGTTTTTCAAATCACTGATGACTTCTGTTTTTTTTAGTCCTCTTTTTCCTTCTATTACGTCAAGGAGAATCCAATTTTCTCAAAATATCTTCTATCCATACCTCATATGGCCTCTCCACGACCACATCTTCTCTTTTATCCGTTGTCAAACCTTCCCTTTGTTTATATTCTTATAATACTTTTTATTTTCTGCATTCTTCTCCGAATTTCACACTCTTCTCACATTTCAAAACTCTTCAAATGTTTCTGCTCCCATCCTTAAATATAAGAATACTCACTCAAGTAGGTCTGCTAATACCATATATCATCATTAATTTATTTGTTCTACGGTATGAATTTCTCCCCAATACATATGTCTCTCGAAAGAATGCAATAATGCAAAAAAATGCATCAATTATATTTACACACATAAATGCGTCAATTTTTTCACCACTTCAATTTATACAGCAAAATGCGTCAATATGATGCATTTTAACGTATCTGTATTTTCTGATGCACTTAAGTGTATCAATGTATCGCATCGATCTCAAAGAATGACTTTTTGCACAAAGATGTGCATACTTTGATGCATTTTAATGTGTAAAATTTCAGTTGACGCACTTCGTGTTCTGTGTTTACGATCAACTTCTTCCGCCGGCAAGTTGCTGAGCTACTTACTACACAAAAGGTGATCGGGATTAAGTGGGATGGACTTTACCGGTGGTTGGAATAAAGGTTTTTACGTTGTTTCGTGGAGGAAGTACAGTCATTTTTGTAGGGCACTGAATAATATTGAGACAAAATTTAGTGCAAATGTGTTTCGGTGAGGATGCCCTGAATAATATTTAAGACTTTACCTAACAAACATTTTTATTTTTATCAGAGAGGGACCTTAAGAGTTGTGGGTAGCTTTAAGCGGTGATTAGGGTGATTCAATCTCTAATGTGTCGAAGATTATTGAGGCCAAATTTGGTGCGGACAAATAGAACGGCACAGAAGAAGCCTTTCTCTAAGAAACATACATAGAGAAAGATGGAAAATGTCAATATGCTACTCAGTATTTTAAATCGTGCAGACGCTTATGCTTTGGTGCGCTGCGTGCTAGTCATCTGTCTTCTAGTAACTGTCATGGCGGCGGAGATAATGAACAATATCGCTTGGATTCTCTAAAGTTAAGTGATTGCTGGATTGCAATGGCTACAGACTATGCTAAGAGATGTAGACAGATGCCTTCCTAATTGTCTGGAAGGCGAAATGTTCCAGGGTTCGAAATGGAAATTTTCACGAAACGGAACGCTTTACCTTCGTGAGCATACTATTCTTCTTTTTTGTTTATTATTACCGTATTGACGAGACGGAATAAGAAGATTCCAGACATTCACGAACGAGAACAGCGTTCTGGTTTACTCCGGTCCATTTCGAGCCCTGGCATGTTCATCTCGCTATTGATCCATTCAATAACACACCATGGGACTAACCTCTTGACGAATTCTGGATCAATCTATGCTTCGGATGTGCAAAGAACGTTCTATTTGACATCGATATCAACAAAAAGTGCAAAGGTACAATTTCTTCGTGCATATATAAATATTATACATCCATTAGAAGCCTACATATTTCTTCCTACATCAGTTAATGAGTAGCCTACGGAGTGTTAATAGTAATAGTTCATGATAGGCATATCGAGTACAAGGAGAATGTCTATGCATTGCTCCACTGTATCCCTCTACCTATTTATCTACATGCTGGCATATTCTTTTAAAAGTTATCTTTCTCTTCTGTAGGGATATCATGTGATTGGACATTGGCTTGCTACCAATACTTTTTGGTTTATATACAGCGTGTTTATGAACTTCACCAACAAACCTCTGGAGGTGATTTCCCACATGAAAACACGACGAAAGTTCCTGATAAATTTTCGATATTTGCATAGTTTCGGAGCTACAAACGTATGAAAATTAACACCATTGAGCAGTAGAGCTGATGCGGCATGGCACCGTCAAAGACTTTACATCTGTACTATCCAAAAATGCATATTCCAAATTACGCAATAGTTGCGCAAGGGATTTCCCAAAAGAATTAGGGTATTCCCAGAAATTCTCTGAAGTAAAGATAGGTTGAAATGAGCATGAATGGGACGGTTTTCCTCTAGAAAGCAATAATTCTTTTGCGCAAAGTCCATATGTCATGTAGATTCCATATACAGAGAAATAAATGCGTGCTTGCATAAGAAGCAGGAGCAAGATTTACAATTCATCGAACGTTTTATTTATTTTGTAATGGGTGGTGCTATGCAAACTTAAGCGTGTGATGTAAAAATTGCCACTTATTTCTGAACTCCCTGCCGGCCTGAAAGCTGTCGTAACCAACATGTCCTCTCAGGGTCCTTATGGGATAAAGCTCGGCTTGTAGATGTAGAGTAATCTTTACTTTTATAAGTAAAACCAAAGCTTATACTATTTTCAATAGTACAATGCTAATAATACTTACTAATGAAATTAAAGCAAGATTAAGAAGCTTAACAAATATTTCTTTTATTAAGGTACGTCCCCTGTAATCAAGGGTACGAGCCTGTCATTGCCTTTTCACAGGGCATACAAGTATATAGATTTTATTATAACATTTTACACATAGTGTTACATTCTTGGACTTAGTCCAGTTAAGTTTCAACCAATCAAGATCAAAATTCTCACATCTCCTAGGTAATATCCTAGGGTAACTATTTATTACGTAACATTGAATCAACTCGCGGACATAATGTCCGTAAAAACGTTTCGTCCGATACTGAGTTGTAATGAAATGACGTTAATGCTTTGTACAATGCTAAATGTTATGCAATAATATTATGCATTGTTGTGGGAAGGTGTTTGTTACTTTGTAACAACAACAGATATTAAGTTGAAACTTTCAGTGTTTGTTTATTACACACGAGTGTATACTTTAAGAATAATTATACTCATGTGCGTGGCCATCGCGCATGAATATAAGTCTTTACATATACCCCTCCACAAAAATAAAATAAGATAACTGAAGTACAAATTTTAAACATTTGCATCGATAAAAAGATAACAAAAACAAAAACATAAGTTTTGTGTATTATTATGTATTGATGATATCACTAGTTAAATACAACTACTAGATCACCTGGGTGATCTCATATCTTACCGGGGATTTATTATTACCCCGTCAATAGTCGATGATGCATTTATCTTAGTCCTTGTCTTTAAAGTATTCTTAAACAACGAACCACTCTGATTGAAATATTCAAATACTAAAACATACTTTCGATTGATACTCATATGTTTAATGCTTCAACCACGTAATAGAAGTATACATTCAGTACAACACACATACTTATCTGACGAAGTCTCTGTATTTCGTTCTTCATCAGAATTGTGCTTTTCCCACACATAATCCTTTAATACGCATTGGAATCCAGGATATAATAAAATTAACGTTTACACATATAAAACATATATACAAGAATGTAAATATAATCTTCTTCCCTTTGTTGTTTCTTTTTAACGAAAATGCAACAATGCACAAACTGTCTTTTCTGAATAAAATTAATTTAATTTTACAAGTTTTAACAACAATCAATTTCTGCTGACAAGGGCGTTCACTCCCCATTCGACAAAACATCAGCCATGTACACAATTACAATTACTGTTCCAAGGAAACATAATAACCTCCGATGTCATTGTCTTCCCCTTACATCTCTTTAATTCAAACTCTCTGTACTTGTTCAAAAATGATTTCACTGTCTGAATATTATCATCTTCAGTCATTTCGATAATTATCCCTTTAATTTGTACTAATTCAAAATGTTTTATTAGACTCATATCCAATCGTTTTAATTGCTTGTATCATCTTGTCTTCTTTGGATTTGCTGTTCCACTCTTCTTCTTTTTCACTTTACTGATCTCTGACAAAGAATTACTAACTTTCATCTCTTCTCCTTCCTCCAACAATCCACAGTCCTGTGTTGTTATCGTTTGTTCTTCGTCGCTTTTCGCTTGTACCATCCTATCAAACATAATACTCTGTCCTTCTAAATATGGATCTACACGGTATATATATTCTCCTTCTCTTCTACAGTCATCGTTGACACCTCCTGAGAATCGTCCCAAGCCACATATGGTGATAATTTCAACACATTAATCTTTTCGCCCATCTAATCCTTTAAACCTTTGAAAGTTAATTGTATTCTCCTATGAAGTTTGTCTACGCAAGCTGGAGATGCGAAATTTAATTGACCAATATCTATCGCTGATTTACAAAGCTCTACACACTCCCCGTATCTCTTACTTTCATAACACACAGCTGCTATGGTTGCACAACACGTTACATTGATTGGATCTATCTTAAGCTGCTCTGGTATGTTCCATAGCCTTGACAAAATACTAAACCTGATGAGACTCATTGCACAAAACTATGTCTGTCAGCAGCCAATACATCCTCTTCACAATTCTGAATCGAATCATTATTGTCTTTAAAATCACCTATTGTAATAGTTGATTCTTCTTCACTTGTTTTGCAGTTATCCGTATGCTCATTCAAATGTGCACTGCTTCAATCTGCCCTTGATCAGATTTAGAACTGCATTCACCTGTTTGAATACCTACATGAGACATGAAATGATCTGTTTGAATTCCACAGTCCATTACAGTAATCTCATCATTACTTCAAGAGCTCATTTCCACAACTAAATCGCAACCATATACTTCGTCTGTTTGTGTTTCCTTCGAAGCACTAGGAATATTCTCCAAAATAGTTACATTCATAGAATCCATTTCCTTAGTTACTCTCTCATTTATTTGTTTTCGAACTTGACCTCCCCAATTCGTGATCTCTTCATACATTGTTTTCATGTTTAGCTCCAACATCTCTATCCTATTTATAACTGTCACTAATTATGATCATTTCCTGGTAACCTGATTTTCTTTTGAACCATAAAAGCACCTCTCCAATCTGGTAAAAGAAGATCCAAGCCTCTTCTACCCAAAATAGGATGTACTTTTGGTTGATTAGTTACCACAGAAAACATTAGCTGTAGGAAGCCGTTAAATATCACATACAATTGTACTACACCTACAACAGACAATGCTGTATTGTTGACTAAATATAAAGTACCTGCTCTAGATACCATATTTGTTTCACAATTCAAAATTTGTAGTAGTTAAAAAATATATTTGTTATTGCCTTAATAAATTTAACGGATTCTGTAACACAAAAGAACTTACAAACGATATTACCAATTTGCAGATCAAGTTGCAAGGATGGAGAATAAAAAGTATGATATGCATTATTCAACTCTAATTCAACTATATACGTTCAATCGTTCACATATGCAGATCTCAAATCTGACAGTTCTCCTTCAACATTTTCCGTTCTAATTTCCCTGTTATCAGTTTCCTCTACTAGCGGAATATTTCTTGCCATACATGCTACCCTAAAGTGACCCCTTTTCTGGCAATGAAAACATATTGCATTGAAAGCTTTACATCTTCCTAGCTCGTGAAATCTAGCACAGTTCTTACAAGGATTATGTCTTGTGGTTGTTCTATTCGATCTAACTTCCATTCTGAAACGTTCTTTATTGTATCCTTTAGCGATTACGTGTACTGAACCTTCCTGAAACTGGTGAGATATCAATGTATCCGCTTCTGTGTCAATCTGTTCAATTAATGAAGCTATTTCTACAGCTTTACTAAATGTTAACTTTGATTCCGAAAGAAGCCTCTTTCGTATCACATCCGACTTTAATCCCACAACAAATTGATCTCTGAGCATGACTTTAGCAAAGTCTCCGTTCTCGCAATGAACTACCTGCTTTTTTTTAGCATTCTCACATAATCTTGTACGGGCGGTATTTCGGCCTGTTTTAACATATAAAAACGGTAGCTTTCTATTATTTCCGTGTGTTTCTTGCCAAAGTGCTCCAATAAAGTAACTTTAATCTCTCAATACGTCTTTTGCCCTATTGGAGATGGTGCACTGATATATTTGAGCAGATCGTAAGAGTACTCTATCTCGTCTCTTCGGCAATCGACTGGGCTGAGCAAAAAAGGTACAATCTTTCCAAATAATGTTCTATATTTGGTGCGTTCATATTTCATACCTCAATTGTAAACATGGAATGCATCATATTTCTAATCAACACCGACTTTTGCCACTGCTAAAATGTATCTCAACTTATATTCAAAGTATAGATTGGCTACCTTACAGTTGTTAGGTTCTATAGTCGATGACACATTTACTTGTTTCTTGTCTTTAAAGTATTCTTAAACAACGAACCAATCTGATTGAAAGATTCCATTACTAAAACATACTCTCGATTGATACTCATATGTTTAATGCTTCAACCACGTAATACTAACTGTCGTTTGTGAATAAAATTAATTTAATTAAAAACGTTGTAGCAACAATCAATTTCTCTTCACTTGGGTGATCTCATATCTTACCGAAGATTTATTATTACCGCGTCACAGGCAAAGATATGTTAAACACAAACTTGGGAAACACCAAACAATAGCCTTCTGCATTTTGAAGGGTTCTTGGAAATACAACAAACGTAAAACATTATAAAACATATCTAACTTAATCATCTTAAGTGATTATATATTTTACCGGGGAGTCATTATTACCCTTTGCACTGTTAAAACACAAAAATAAAACAAAAATATGGAACACAAACACTAGGAAACTTCAAGGATCTTCAGATGATCTTCGGAGAATATAGTTTTGAATCTGTTATAAGCTATTTTAGTTGATTGTAGTTTAAGTGTTGCTAGTTGCCTGTCCACTTTCTATTATCTGCTCACCAGTCGTAAGGCTACGTAGAGTGGCTCTATTTGATGTTATGGAACACATCACATATGGACCTTCAAATAGATCATGAAGTTTGGCTATACCATGATCTTTAGCTGAAATTTGTTTGTGCATATTCCGATATACGAGGGACTCAACAGTAATCACATCTTTCACAAGACTCTTTCCCAGTTTGGATGGAATCCTTGTTATTACTAATTTCCTCTTTTCAACAATATGTACATCTTATCCGATCAGTTGGCTCAAGATACGTCTCAAGAAGTAAAGATTAGGATTACTCAGGAATACCGCGTGCGGAGTGAGTACATGGCATTCACAAACAACATTGTTCAATAATTGAATGACTAGAGTAAGATAGTTACTCCATTGTGTGTGATCTACACTGCAGAAGATTCTCAATAAACTTCCAATTTCTTAATTATATCGCCAATCGGATTACTTTTTGGGTTGTAATGGGACGTATATAGGTATTGAATCTCTTTCGTTGATAAGACATCTTTTCACTTATAAGATGTGAATTGTGAGTCGTTGTTGCTTAATATCCTTTCGGGCCAAACTCTTGAGCGCTGCAGGATAGTATTCATGATTCGTATCAAAAATATTAAAATATGTTTTTAAAATATATACACATATATGAACGTAACAATGGAATATTGTCAACCGACTAACGTCGCCGTGCAAAATTTCATCATTCTATGATGTTGGGAAATGAGGTGAATTAACGTTGAAAGATTTCACGATACCACGAACCATTGTGAACTAAACAGAAGGATGCAATAAAAATATAAATAAAAAAGAATGCTTCAATGAACTCATCTGGCTTGCTGTAGGGCCACGCTTTTGTTAGCTCTTTTACTTTGCATCGGCTTCCCCTAATAGCTATTTCTAGTGTTTCGAGAGAGATTAATTCCTTTTCAAGAATTTCTCGACTGCTTTCTTTTGACTTGGCCAACCTTTACATATTCACCAAAAGCCTGATAAATAGCACCCATGTGAGCTTAAGTGGGCCACTAAAACAATAACGCCCACTATTTCAAGAGTTATGTTTGTTTAGAGTACTAAGATTGTTACGATGGTAAAAATTATGGTTCAAATAACTTACGTTTAAACTATAGAACTTAGTTTGGTTATCGTGCTTGTACTGCCATCTTGTCAGGAAAGAAAAAACTTATAAGCTTAGAGTATAGCATATTCTTCTCTATCCTCTAAGGTTACATGGTAGAATTTAAATTATAAAATAGTGAACGCAAATGAATTGATTGTACCATAACATTTTGTAGATTAGTTCTGCCATCATTCTTTTATACTTTAAAAGTGATACGCATCATTAGGATGCTATATATTTCGTTGAAGAAAGAAATAAACTCACCAAGTGAGTTGCGCTTATCGGCCATCTTGCGTTTAGATAACTAACGTAAGAAGATAACCGTTGTAAGTTGACGCTGGTTAAATTTGAAACCCGTGTCAACGGTAACTTGCGTTTACATTATTAAAATGATCTCGGTTAACATTAACCATGGTAAGATGTTAGTAATGTAAACACGGTATTTATTACCTTACAATTAAACATTAAAATCCTGCTCAACTTTGTAGGTGATTACTATTGGAAATTGAATGATAAAGAAACGTTCATTCTGGATGGCTACCCGAAATTAATATCAGCAACTTGGAACGAATTACCAGCAAACATTGACGCTGCTTTTACATATAAAAGGAGTAAAAAAACTTACTTCTTTAAGGTAAGTTAATGCCTCGATATACTGATAAATGTATCAGTAATTCATCTCTTTTTTTCTACTGGCATTATATGTACAGTCAGGAACTAAAATAAATGGAGGTTGGAATTATAAGATATAGTAACATTTTCCTCCAGGAGAATTGTTGCAGTGTATGTCTCATAGTTAGAGAACCAACGTGATAGTACAAATATGCGCAAAAACATGGAATGCCAGGATATTCCTCCATTTGGAGCAAGAAAGAATTGACTTGTTAGGTAAGGTCGGGTTCGGTTATGTATCTTTACATTTTCCTTTCTTTCTTTAAAAATACATTTCTATTTGTATATGCTAAACTGACTTTACCTAACCTCCGCTAACCCATGGTAACTAAAAATACAACTCGGGGGGGCAGCCCCCGCTTAGCGGTGGGCATACGCAATGTGGCACTTTTGCGTATACCCACCGCTCACCGAGGCCTGCCCCCCCCCCTGAGGTATTAAACCTAAGTGTGAGACTTAAGTAGATTAGTAGTTTGTAGTTCAAAATGTTACCTGATAGTTAGAAAGTTCAATATTATATCCTGTACTTTGTTAACAGTTTAAGTACCGAAACTCCCAGTAACACAAGTAATCGATCCAACGATGGAATTCGAATCCGCAGCCTCGTGAAAAATGACCTATAGCACCCTTGCCACAGAGTTACCGAGGTCGATAACTAATCGGTTTCACTGTAAATCTTTACCACTGTCCTAAATTCTGTGGGGGCATACGAAGATGGCAGACTGGTGTTCTGATGTTCGGATTCAGTACTTTTAACTTTGGCCAGATCTCTAATTGCAACATCTATGGAGACTTCAATGACGGTACGTGCGAGCCTTGTTATGGTTTGTTTAGATTACTAAGATTGTTACGATAGTAAAAATCATGGTTGAAATAACTCTGTTTAGACTACAGAAACTTAATTTAGTTATCGTGTTTGTACTGCCATTGTCAATAAAAAAACAGGCTACAGCCTTAGAGTAAGGAATCTCCTTTTTCCATACTCTAAGGTTACACGGTAGATGTTTAAATTATAAAATATTGAACACAAATGAATTGATTGTGACCAGGCCTGAGATTTAACTTCTTTCCTTGCTCAGGTCCTTGTATAAGTGCTTGTCCTGGCACAATTGAAACAAATATACCCACAATAGGCCCAGGCCCAACAAGAACTCGACAAGTTCAGGTACTTTATGTCCCGAGCCCGTGAAGATCTCTACTATACAAGCCTAGCGTTCTTAAGTTGATTAATGATCGAAAACTTATCCATCAAAAGTATTAATATTTACTATTTTAAAACATTGACAAGAGACAAGAAAAAATAATAAGTAAATACTTCATTTTCTCTTGTGTTCAAGTAAATAATTTAATTTATTTGTGGACTTTAGGCATCTAAGCCTCAGGCCGGGATAGGTGAGATACTAAGATGTGCAAAGGCAACGACCCTAGCCTTACAGAAAGTTCTATCCCTAGTGTTGCCGACGAGACGAGATGTAGACTGTATTCCGAAAATATCTTGTCCAGAGAGTGTCTTGTCTCGGAGGGATATATAATTTGCATTATGAGAGCTCTGTCTTGTCGCGTGGCAACACTAACCAACCCGGCATTTGTCTACTGAGACTGACGAAGACCTTAGTCAGGATGGCCGCCCGGAGCAGGATTCATACCCACGCTCGACCTACCCAATGCCGCTTGGCTGGCAGACACGTTACCTCTAAATTTTTCCTGTGTTGTGGGAGTTTTATTTGTTATTGTTAGGATAAGGAGTGCAATTATTTTTCATTATTTTTTCTTTTTACTTCTTGATTAAATTTAAGATGTTTTACCGATTTTTTGAAGAAATCGTAAATTCATTTTGATCTGGCCCGGCTGGGTTGGGCCAAGGCTCAATCTTCGCATTGATTGTAGTATAACATTTTGTAGATTAATTCTGCCATCATTCTTTCATACTTTGAAAGTGATACGCACCACTAGGATGCTATATATTTCGATAAAGAAAGTCATAAACTCACCAAGTGAGGTGCACTTGACGACCATCTTGCGTTTAGATAACTAACGTAAAAAGATAATTGTCGTAAGTTTACGCTGGTTAAAATTGAAGCCCGCGTTAACGGTAACTGGCGTTTATATTAGTAAAATGATCTTGGTTAATGTTAACCATAGTAGATGTTAGTAATGTAAACAAGGCATTAGTTTTATAAACGTCGGATGACAGCATCATCATTTATTATTAATGTTGACGTTTCTTGTCCTTCCAGGGTGACGACGTTTATAGGTACACAGGAAGATGCAAAGATCCTGGATATCCAAAGAAAATATCGGAAGAGTTTCCCGGAGTCCCTGGCCAACTGGATGATGTAGTTGAATGGAACGGAGACGAAAAAATCTATTTCTTGAAAGGTATAAGCATAATATTATTATTATACACAAACATGTTATTTTCGTCCGTCTCAAGGAGAATGTAAAAGAAATTAAAACACAGTGAGCAGCTCTATTATTAAACAGGACAGTGCAAATAATTTGTGAGTACTCTCACAATTGCTGGGCAACATATGTTAAGTATTTTGAAGGAAATAGAATTAGAAATGTCACTAAGTATACAGGGTTGATCACAGATGAGTATCATCTAAATCAGGCCTTTATAGAAATTGCGTATGCTTTGAGAAGCAAAACGACAACTGACCTATGTATACTGAAAGAATTATACGTCCTTTTAGAAAGAAACGGTAGGATAAATATGATGCGGATGTCCATAAAGCTAATGAGAATAAAGATTGCGAATTTATTTGAAAAAAAAAAAAATCCAGCAGAAATAAGCAGATGGCACAACCTATTTGAAATTGGTTTCAAAATAATTCACAATATTTGCCCAACCAAAGATAAACTAACAGCAAAAGATATACATCAGAATATGCTATGCGAAAAACGTAGGAAAAATTATAATGTGATGCATGGAATTATAAATTGTGGAGATAGTAAACCAATATGCAATCATTATGTAAAAATAATGATGTGTATTTCTCGACGGAGTTTTCAACATTATTTAGTTGAGCCAATACTTAATTTATTTTCCTGAATTCAGAGTGTTTCCAAGATCTAAAACAAGAGTAATGTTTTGGTTAACACTAGGAACGTTGTAGATTTGACGCATTCAACGGACCAAGGAAGCACTAAGCGCTGAGAGAGCACTTGAATGTAATTGGTTTGCCTATAGGTATAGCAAGCAACCAATACGATTAAAATGCTCTCTCAGCACTTAGTGCTACCTCAGTTCGGTGAATGCGCTCATTGTTTTAGAACAGAAATTCATCAGCGCAGTCGAATTATATAAAAGTGGAATAATATACAGGGTGTTTTCCTTAATACGTACACAAATTTAAGAGTGAGTACTTGAGATCGAACTAAGAAAAAGTTGATAAAAACGGGTGTCGAATATTTAATACTTTCGGAGCTATAGGGTGCCGAATGCATGGGAAAATGATCTTCAGAACTGATTATTTCGAATACGAACAATCGAAGAGTAGGCGGTTCAGAAAATATTAGAGGGAGTCACAGCCGGACTATCAAAAAAAAAAACAACGTATATTTGAAAATCCTACAAGAAGGGCGCAAGGGATTCTCCAAAGGAAAAGGGGGACTCCCAAAAATTCTTCCAAGTGAAGTACGGTCAAAAGCTGCATAAATCAGACAACTTTTAGACAGATAGCAATAATTTGTTTACCGAATTTCGATATGTCAAGTAGATCTCGTATGCGGAGAATTTTTAAAAATTGTGCGGGATTACATAACTGTCAGGAGTATGAGTAACAATAATTCAGTGAACAGTTAGATTATTTGTCCCAGAAGTGTCAGTGTGCCATTTCTCAGTGGAATGGCGGTGTTTATATGAATAACAGATGCAGCATAAGGTAAAAGGTGACCCCGTTGGTCCAGTGGGCAGTGCAAAAGTCACGGTGCTTCGATGAACAATCCCGGCTGGGCCATGGAACCTTGTCAAGATTCAGAACTGTTCATCTTATTGAACCGAAAATTTTCCATATTGTTATTGACTAAAATGCACTAGAAATGAAAAATTGAGGGATGAATTCACAAAACGTAATGTATCGACCAAAATAAGAAGAAATTGCAAAGAACAAGGAATGTTCATGTGTATTTCAAACACAGTCGATAGAAAGTAATAATATCCTGAAAGGACATCATCATGTGATTCTCTCTGCATTTGTAAGGTTGAGGTATTATACCTTAAAATGTTGAAATCGAAATCGGGAAAGACTGAATTTATATGCTGATCCAACATTTTTTTTTTTTCATTTTGGGACCCACCTTCCACCCCTGTCTCTATGCATTCTTTGCACAAAATGGGTTGTGCACTTCCAAGGGCGTGCAGCACGAGCAGTTGTTCGCTCTTCCCATTTTGGGACAGGCAGTCCCTAGAGATTTTCGGATTGCCGGTGTTCCGACAGTCCGAGAAGCTCCTTTGTTCCCTCAGTTTTGACCTCGGGTGGTGCGGGACGGACTTTGGACCAGGCGTCCAGAATGTTCTCCTGGTCTTTATTCCTAATTTTGGAATTTTTTTTTTCCATGCTGATCCAACAGCAAGAATTCAATTGCAGTTGACTATCCAACTTAAAGAGAGAAAACAATAGCATAATTGCTTGGTGGAGACTAGTAACTACGACCGCAGGCATGAAATAAGCACAGGAGAGACGGCTCGTGTTTGTGTCCTGCTCAGGACGAACATAAGATTTTCAGAATGTTCACGTTTTCCCTGTCCCATAATGCGAACGCCGAGACAATACATTGCGCAGAGGCACTAACCTCAGCCATTCCCATTCCATTCTAATGGAGAAAGCTCGCCGAGGGACATCATCGTTCAGACGTAACGATGTGGAATCTTCAGGTGCAGTTAAAATTAGAAACTAGTTTCACTACATTTGTAACGATACTATTACTACTAGTAGTAAATAATAATAATAATAATAATAATAATAATAATAATAATAATAATAATAATGATAATAATAATAATCGTCTACGAGGTTTTTAGAGGGGCACATTCTCCTGACCTTATTCTTTTGTCTCCTCCCCAGAATTTTAAACACAGACATTACAAACAATACAAAGAAACCTTTGAAATGTTATTCTTATGTTGCAAATAAGGAAATCAGAGAGTTTCGTTTGGGGAACACCATGCTTGTAATACTTGTTGGGATTGGCAAGGAATCATAAATACAGATCATAAATAAATTCAAATCCAAAATGTATGAAATGAATGCATTGTACTTACGACAGAAGTGATGTCACCTCCGTTAAATACAAAAACCGTTCAAATGTCCCCACAAATAAAAGTCCATAGGATTTAGATCTGGTGAACGAGCAGACCGCGAAAGTGGAACACCCACTCCTTTCCATCGTTGATCAAATACGTCATTTAAATGTATTGGAACTTGTCCATAGAATTGAGATGGAGCTCTATCGTGCATAAACTACTTTTGACGTTTGGTTTCTAATTTTAACTGCATCTGAAGTTTCCACATAGTTATGTCTGAATAATGATGTCCCTTGACGAGCTTCCTCCAGTGGAATGGAATGGGAATGGTAGCCATTAGAGCGTCTGTGCAATCTATTTTCCAGGCGTTCGCATTATGGGACAGGGAAAACGTGAACATTCTGAAAACTTTGTGTTCGTCCTGAGCAGGACACAAACACGAGCCGTCTCTCTTGTGCTTATTTCATGTCTCTAATCCTACCTACTAGTCTCCACCAAGCAATTATGCTATTGTTTTCTCTCTTTAAGTTGGACAGTCAACTGCAATTGAATTCTTGCTGTTGGATCAGCATATAAATTCAGTCTTTCCCGATTTCGATTTCAACATTTTAAGGTATAATACCTCAACCTTACAAATACAGAGAGAGAATCACATGATGATGTCCTTTCAGGATATTACGTACTTTCTATCAACTGTGTATGAAATACACATGAACATTCCTTGTTCTTTGCAATTTCATCTTATTTTGGTTGATACATTACGTTTTGTGAATTCATCCCTCAATTTTTCATTTCTAGTGCATTTTAGTCAATAATAATATGGACAATTTTCGGTTCAATAGGATGAACAGTTCTGAATCTTGACAAGGTTCCATGGTCCAGCCGGGATTGTTCATCGAAGCACCGTGACTTTTGCACTGCCCACCGGACCAACGGGGTCACCTTTTACCTTACGTTGCATCTGTTATTAACATAAGCACCACAATTCCAGTGAGAAATGACACACCTACTCTTTTGGGACAAATAATCTAACTGTTCACTGAATTATTGTTACTCATACTCCTGGCAGTTATACAATCCCGCAGGACTTTTAAAAATCGCTCCGCATACGGGATCTACTTGAGATATCGACATTCGGTAAACGAATTAATTTTACCTGTCTAAAAATTGTCTGATTTATGGAGCTTTTGCCCCTACTTGGAAGGATTTTTGGGAATCTCCCTTTTCCTTTGGGGAATCTCTTGCACCCTTCTTGTAGGATTTTTAAATATGCGTTTTTGGATAGTCCGTGTGTGACTTCCTCTAATATTTTCTGAACCGCCTACTCTCCTATTTTTCGTATTCGAAATAATCAGTTCTGAAGTTCATTTTCCCACGCATTCGGCAGCCTCTACAGCTCCGAAAGTATTAAATATTCGAAACCCGTTTTTATCAACTTTTTCTTAGTTCGATCTCAGGTATTCACCCTTTAATTTTTTGTACGCATTAATGGAACACCCTGTATAGTTATGAGGAAATGGAAATGAAAGACAGACTATAATGTTTGGAAACTATAATAGAGTGGTGTACTAATCATGTAATATTTATAGTTGAAAGTTTATGATTTGTATGTTGGTTATAGCGATAAAAAATATAGGTAGTGTGTCAGACTACAAGATACGGGAACCTCGTTCAATACTCGCAATTTAATTCGTTTAAATAAATTTTTGTTGGGAGAAATCAAAGTTTTGTTTGGACCCTATTTATACAATTTGTTTGGTAACCACAATTTTTTGTTCTTTTCGTGTATTTTTTTATTAATTTCTTCACCAGGTAATTATTTTTTTTAAATTAACATTAATTTAAAAAGATTTTCTTTTCTTATGCCAATAAGCAAAAAGATCAGGCAAAAGACGCCAAAATGTTGAAAAGGATTCCGTCTGATGCATTGCCATCCAGTGGTGAAAAAACGAACATACGTACCAGGTAAACCCTACTGTGCATAGATGGCGACAGTAATTATGACCAAACGTCTTATGCTGGAGTACAGCGCCGTCAAAACATAAACGGCACCTCCAGAAAACAATGGCGATCCAACGCGGTAAATTTTAAAATACCCTCCGACATTCATGCCAAAAAAAACCCTGATGAAACCTGTTTATTGATTGTCTGATTTTTTATTGTCAAGCTGTACACGGTTCTAAAGTGAATTTTACACGGTCTCGGAAGTCTGTAGCTAGGAAATGAAGTACTTTTTGAACTATACGTACTACATTTGCTTTGCTTGCTTGTACCTTATTAGTCGTAAAGACTTATTTCGCATTCACGTTTTCTATGGATTGTGTAGGAATTAAATTCCCGCACTTTGAGTATACAGCAGGATACTGTATGAAGATTAAAAGAAAGGATTGTTATAAAGATAAATCTTATAGATAGATTCTACCAGGAATTCAATATTTTAAAGAAGAGATCCTTAAGCCAAAATTGATCAGTTTCAGCAGGGTTTAAATTCACTTTTTCAAGATTTATATATATAAATAGATTTTTAACGGTAAAAATTTTAAAGTTGGCCATGTTCGAGAATTAGAAGAGAGGCAGTTTGACAGAATCCCTAATCCTATATCACCTTGTCCCTTAGCTACATAGTTCCGAAAGAGTTCTAATATGAACATTAAAGAGCTGTAGGCTGAAAATACTTGCAATTGTAGAGTTGATGCGCCGTCAAAGATGTCAAATCTCGATGCGCAAGGAATTTCTTAATGGTGACAGAGGGAAAGCCATATCGTTTTCCTAAAGTAAGTGTAGTTGTAGATAGATCAATTTTGACATTTCTTTCTCGAGATTTTGATTGGATCTCCCTAGGTGGTAGAGCTTCGGATTGCTACGTTGAAGCTCTGGGTTCGATCCCCGTTGACAGCAACTCTTTCCTTTTTATTTAATAGAAAACATTCCTATATCCTGGCATTACTTATTAATAATTGCTGCCTTGTACTTTTATAGGTATAATCATCATGTTAATGTGCTTCCATCACCTTATAGGTTACTTTTCTCTTCTTTAAAAATCTATCTCAATACTGATTGCAATTACTAATAAATATTTCGTTGAAATTCTATACGCACGCTCAACATTTTAATCTGCTTCGGAATTATACGTGTTTCAAAACTGTATTGCCGAGTGAGCGCTACCGAGCGAAGTCGGGTGTGAGTTTGGACTGTATTTTATTATGACGTCAGAACTGATTATGTTATTTGACTTATTTTTGTGGTTCTTTATTCTCACGAGACGGTCCTCTCCCGTAGTCCCGTTGCCATAGGTAGCAGCAGAAGACAGTCATTTTAATGGTGATCTTTCTTCGATAGTGTCAATAATATAACGAGCGTCTTGTGCCTGAAATGTGATGGGGCAATCGCTATGGGAAATATATCCCATTACAGATATACTTATTAATTTTGCAATGCCGCGACTGGATCGGGTATACTTAAAAAATAAATCTAACAAGATTTTTTCAACCTAACCTAAGAGATGATAAAATTTCAAATTGGGAAAAAATGTTGACCACGCCAGGATTCGAATCCGGATCTCCTACTTATTAGCCGACATTCTATCCACTGAACCACGATAGAATCTTCCAAACGAAGATTTGGAAGTTTTACAACAGAGAACCACACAGAGAAGTAGCCTGTACTCATAAATAGCTACGCATGTCTTTCTGGCTTTGAAGAAGTTTCTTTCCTTGCCCCTAGATGCCTAAGAAATCAGTAGCTTATTTTCTTAAGATCCTAGTCAACTGAAAATTTGTGATTGGTTCATCATTTCCTGTTAGCTCAAATATGGCAGTACAAACCAATCAGAAGCTTGAATTTATCAGAATGTTTAAGAAAATGAGCTATTGACTTTAGAGACATCTGGCGGCGAGGCATGGAACTTCTTCGAAGCCAGAAAGAAATGCGTAGTCATTTGTGAATTCAAGCTAATTCTCTGTATGGTTCTCTGTGGTTTTACTTACAAAGCACTTATTACGCGATATGCTGCCTTGCTGAATATTTCAGTCGTGAAATTCTCTAATACTGTTTGGGAACTTTTCGAATTCCCATACCAGGCACAATACGGTTAGCGAGGATGAGAGTAAGCGAGGATGATCTGAATACGAGGACAAATTTCATATTTATTCAAAAATACAAGAAATTTTAGCCGACCTGGTAGCCGTGTGGGTTAGGGTGCTAAGCCAGTGACTCGAAGGTCACGGATTCGAATTCCGGCTGAGGCATGGATGTTTGTGATTGTGGATTTTAACTACAACGTGACGGGCCGAAGTCAATT
>JAGDQP010015376.1:521-42907 GCA_022664845.1 Lepisma saccharinum
ATATATATATATATATATATATATATATATATTTAAGATTTTCTAATATAAAACGGGGTTATTTGTTTTTCTAGTTTGCGAATATAGTTTTTTATATTCTTTCATTGCTGATAGAATGGTCTTTTTTTCATTACGAGTAGACACTCCGAAAAGTATAAATGTTGTGTATTATATTTGAAAACAGTAAATATGTGCTCAAAACTGTATTCTCATGTAAGGTTTAGCAACAGGTCCTATGAATGCATGTGCTCGAAAGCAGTTACAATTCTAATATGTAAACCCAATACATATTTAAAATTAGTCATGCACATTACGCTTCGAATTCCCAATACCTATCAGAACATTATATGTATAAATGTTACTTTCATCTTATTTATAATATCATTGTCTAACTCTTGATTTAGTTTACGAGGTAACAGTGTAAAATGCCTACAGGTTTCTAGATTATTCTATTAGTATTATTATTTTAGTAGTCCTGAGTTTTCACAGATAGTGATATAGAAAATGAAATTAAAAAGTAAGCTATTGTTCTTATAACTAGTTAATTAGCCAAACTTCTGACAATTTCCAGTTGGCAGAATGCGAAACGTCTAATTTAGAAATAAATTATATTTTACTTAAGGATAAGTATGTATACGTTACAAATATAAATAGTGTAATTTCTATATTTCACTTCAGCAAATGTTTCTCGTTATATAATTCTGGGTGACTGAAGTGGAAGAGAGTCTTTTTAACGAGTTTTTTTAAAATCAGAATGAGTTGTAATAAAATAGTAATAAAAATGAATAAAAACGTAACTGTTAAACATTAGAAGAAGGTTATTATATTGCTGTGATGTAAGCAATCAACATGGCGGAAGCAAATACTTGACCAGCATTAGACTTGTTACGATAAGTAAGACCTTTTACATTTCTGCGCATGTGCCGCAAATCACAGCGAAACTGAAAACCGAGACCTTCCAATAAGGTAAAAGAAACTACTCAGTGTTTCCCGACGAGTGTCTGCCGATATCTGCACAAATACTGACATTTATCTTAAACATTACGGGATATATCAAGTAACTTTTCCAAATGTCTAAATAGTGAGCACTAATTTGAGTTGCTATTGTTTTAAATGCAGTTAGATTAATTACAAGTATGATTGCAGCACTAACCTAATAAGATGGTTGGTAAGGGAATTTCCAAAAAATATAGTTGTTCATATCGGTTACTGCAAGAAATAAAGGAAAATTCCTGCAATCACCGAAAAATCTTTTCCTGCCTGTTCTACAAAAACAGAAAGTTCTGGGTACAGATGCACAACACGAAAGCGTAATTATAATTAATTTAAGAGCGCTTGTAAAATGTCTGGACTTTAATCCATTAGGACTTCTCTGTGAATATGTGGGTTCCAATAGTCTATTCGCACTTAGGATGCACTACTCTCCAACCAAAGCTCTTTGTTATTTGCCATTCAGTAGACATAGCTAACATCACGTCAGTGGCTCTTTTGAACACCTGACAAAATCCATGCCGAAACGAACCGCACAGTTATCAAGGCAAAAGGAGGACCTTAATCTCACTGGGTGGACGTGTCAATTCATTTGACACTTCACTGTATAGTTTTTCTTTTGGTAAGAAATTTAAATATTTACTTTCTTTTAACAGAAACTATTTCATATTAGTGATATGCACTTTAGTTTGTAAATAAATCTAATTTTAAACGAAAGATTTCGACAACATTGTAGAGTTTTGCTGGTGAGTAATGCATTCGAGTAAAATAAAGCTTTTAGAACTTAGGAATAAATCAAGAGTAGGAGGGTACAATGAAGTTGAGATAACGATGGCTTCTTTTGGCGTTTTCAATAACCTGTATTCAATCAATCTGAAATTCAGAAATATATCAACGCCTAGCAAGCATGATTTAATCGTAGTCCATAATGCCTGTGAAAATTGTTTTATTAAATAAATAAGTTTAGGGCTGCCGCCGTCTTGACTTTCGATATGGCACGATTCTGGATTTTTGAAATCAATTCTTTTTTCTATTACTCAGTCGAATTCAGCTCCATATGGAACCATGAAATGAGAAAACTCTACCAAAAAAAAAAAAAAAAAAAAAAAGGCGTTTTGCTGCTGCAGCTATCTTGTATTTCAGAATGCAAGCCATCATCTTATATTTCATATGTAAAATGTTTTCGAATTTAGAATCGTATTCATAACGTTTCAGAATATAGAGATCTTAACTTGAAGGGAAATGGGATGCTATTTCATCATACGTCCCTTTTAGTTTGCCTGATATTGAATTTTGGACTTTTCCCCTCAAAATCAAGCGGAATTTCCTTCGGAAAATACAAATGAAAGGTAAGGGGAGGAAACAAAGAGTGCCCATTTTCGGGTTCTGCGTTTTTTTTTTGTTGGTGAAACGTCCTACTATTGAACGGAATATTTCTTTCGTGCCGAAACGTAGAACTGTCCATACAAAAAGCTGCAAAAGGATTGGCGAACCATTGTGTCTTATGAGGTTTTGAAAGTGGAAGGAAAGTGTCCCATGGAAAGTGTTTTCAGATCCGAAAATATCAATATTTGAATCAAGATTATTGTACATATTTACTAGTCTAAGAAATAAGGAGTGCTGCAGTATACTTAGCCTAGGCGTAGTACAATGAAGGAGGTTATTATTTCTGGTTATTCGCAAGGGAACACGGAAGTAAGATTTAGATATCAACTCTCCAGTTCTACTTTTGTAAATTAAAAAGAAATACTTAATAGTAAAGTTACTGCAAGTAGTAACACTAGTTCTTCTACTCAGAGAAACAGAACCAATTCTAATGTGAGAAGATCTTCATCTAATGGTGAAGATAGACAGTTAATGTCTTCTAGAAAAACATTACATGGGCCATTTTTTATGAATCTGAGTATACTGTATTACCAGCCTTTTAACAAAGATATTGACCATCTTTTATAATACTTTCTGCATTAAAATACGATTCCATATTTTTTTGTTGTTTTGCGAAAAGACTATAATATATCGTATATACACTTCAACGAAGCAGAATAGAAGGTTTGAATTAGATATTAACTTTATTGTGAAATTCTAGGAAACGAGTGTTGGTTATTATATTGACAGATCGTAATTAACTGTGAATGTCTATTGTTTATTTGTGTGTTACACGGGCTGCGTCATTCTAATCTCTTGTTCCGCGAATCAATATAGTTCTCTGTTTGTTTATGTATATAAATAAATAAACTATTTGGAGTATTAAACAGTGGTGATTTCTATGTAGCTAGAAAATTGTTACCATAATATTCAATCATCAATGTCCACGCAGCTAACGAGAAGCAAAATACAATACTAAATATTTATTTGCTTATCTGTTTGTGTGTATGATATTCTGAAAACAATGTAGATTGTCAACAAACACAAGATATTGTTTATTTGTATACTTACATAGCTGAAATTTGTCTATTGTTCTATGAAGGCAACAAATAAAGTTAGGTAGGATTTTCATGTAGTCTAACTGCACGGGCTTCTCACACAATTCGTTCCAAAGTAAGACAAATAAGGTGAAGACAACGTGTTAGGGCTTGCTCTTCTAGCAGGCTATAGTTAAACGAAGACGTCAATGGGAGAAGGTCAAACAGTGTTATACGGGCCTGTACGTTGTAAGAGTTTAAACCGAGAACGAACGCACTACTGTAGCTGGAAGAAAAATATGCCAGGTGTGTGTGTGTGTGTATTTTGTCTGATACTGTCTGGATGCATCCATGCATCTCAATTTCTTCTGGTTTAAAGGATGAACTCATTTGCTTCTCCGTCTTCCGAGCCTCCTTTTTTTTATTTGTAACTAATGCTATGCATAGCATTTGTGTGGTGTTAACCATATTGTTTCTGCCAACACTGACAGCGAACTGAACATGGAACAGGTGTAGTATAAATCTAGCGACTAAATTACTTACATAAAAATGCCCTGCGATTTGGTCGCGCGGTTGAATCACGGCGGCTGAACCGCCTCGTGTGCGGGAGGGCTTATTAAGACTTACCCATTTGTCGCCACCTGTGATTGCTTGTTCCACAAGCAAAAGCAATGGTTACAAAATCAGACATAACTTTTTGTCTTATACTTACAAGTAAAGTACCCAAAGTGAGGACTCGAGTTGCTCATCAAGTGATACCTTAAATTGAAGCTAGTGACGAGTATAGTACACCTGTGAAATCCTAGCTGCAGAGCTCCAGTAATAAAAAGGTTATGGCGGGTCAAAGTTCAAATAGAAAGGGAATTTAGCTGCTTGTGATGTCCATGTTTTGCTGATTATCCCGATGGTAAGACGTCGTAAGTTGCTCCCAAATGTAATATGTAGAATGATATCCCTCTCTCTGCCTGATATCCCGCTTTCTTTTATTCGTGTATGAATGTCCTTGTGCATGTTTGCTCCTGTTATTGATGTCAATAAAAGTTCTTTTTTCTTTTCGTTCCAGAAAATGGAAGCAGGTGCTATCGTTCATGCTCTGTATGAGAAATATGGATTTGTTAATAGGAGAATGAATAGGTATGAAGATTCATTGTACAAACAAATAGTGGAGATACTTGAGGACAAGATGGAAATCATAGAAGAAGTTAGAACTCTTGGATTTGCTGGTGACAGTGATGAAAGCGATGATGGAGACTACGGTGATGACGTCTTTGATGAGGAAATGCCAAATACATCGCAAGGTTCTCAAACACATCAAGAGTTTACGACACCTGTAGCTTCTTCAGGTGAAGAATATCAGCCTTCGAAAAAAAACAACAACACATCTTGGACGATGATTATAAAGAAGCAGCTTACATGTTTTGGACACACAATGAGAACCCGGAAAAGAAACGAAGGAAATGTTAATCTGTCAAGTCACAGTAAAGAATAATTCAAACAAAAAAAAACCCCTTTTATAATAAAAAAAAAAAAAAAAAAAGGCAAAAACCCAGTTATAAGAAACTTAATGTAGCAGTTCACGATAAATTCAAAGAAATGGTCGAGAGATGTGCAATTATACACGACAGGACTCTTCGCTTTTGGGCTCTTCAGATAAGTAAAGAGCTAGATCCGGATAATATTCTACAATTCAAGGCATCTCGTCACTGGCTGTCTAATTTTAAAAAGAGAAACAATATCGTCAGTTGTTCTATCACGCATAGGGTTAACAAAACGTGGAAATCAAAAGAGGCTGAATTACATCACTTATCTACGACATTTATTACGTCCATGAAAGAACTTATGTTACTAGAAGACCTGAATCCTCGTCAAGAATTAAATGATGATCAAAGTTGATTTGACAAGGAACTCCATGCATACAGGACTCATAGGACTAAAGGTACGGTGGTTGTAAGAGGTGCATTTGGATCAGTCAGTGCTACTACTCATTCATATATGATCATGCCGGTTATTTCCATGGATGGTGAAATATTGCGTCCGATGTACGTTCTTGTATCCGAATCCAGTGGTCAATTTCCAGGAAATAAGCAAAACGATCCCGATAACATAGTGTCCCATCCAGGAAAGACTGCAAACATGAACAAAAGTGATTTAAAAGAGTTTTATTCTGTATTCTGGAATAGCCTGCCTGCCGATCGTGATAAAGTCTTGCTTTTCCTGGGTTCATGGAGTGCAAATAAGGATGATAACGTATCAAATGAATTATGCCCTAATCATATAACACTGTTCAAACGTTTAGTTCCTGGTGGTTGCACTGGTTTCATCCAACCACTTGATGTTTACTTCTTCCGTCCATATAAATCATTTATCAGGTTCATTACTGACACAGTTATCGCTTCCTCGGAAATTAATCTCTGGCATCGGGATAACATTTTACGAATGCAGTCCTTCACTCTCTTCCAATTCAGCGCCTCACGATTTCGCAACATGATCAGGTTTGCGTTTTACAAAAGCGGCTACTTGGATGAGGAGCCCGAGCCCTGGATTTGTCCATTGGGTTATTGTTTTGATTCTAATATACGTGACGAGTGTGAGAACATCTCTTTTGTCAAGTGTGCTCATTGTGAGCAAAGTATCTGCTTATCACACGCCTTCATTGACGACTTACATATTGATTGTATCAATGTGTAGTACTTTGTACGTGCCTCTTTCCTTCACATGAATCGCATTTCAATTCAAAACCATGTCCTTCTGACTTTTGTTCTGCCTTTCGTTGTGACTTGTTTCAATACAATTCGCTTTCTCTTTGAACTTTGACCTTCTTATTTCTGGAGCTCTGCAGCTAGGATTTCACAGGTGTACTATACTCGTCACTAGCTTCAATTTAAGGTATCACTTGATGAGCAACTCGAGTCCTCACTTCGGGTACTTTACTTGTTAGATACGACGGTTAAGTGAAAAGAAATTACAACATTTAGATTTGAGACTACACATGTGAGGAAGCTCTTTTCTTGTACATGGATTTAATACCACCATCCACCAACGTCGTATGAATAACTTCTCCAAATTTTCAAGGTTCGTTCAACCTTGACCGAGTTTTTTTTATTTCTAAACCGGAAACAAAAACAACTCGAAATCCCATACTATGCTAGTTTTTCAAAATATCCCTCCTGAGCTTTCACGAACCGCTGCCATCGTTTTGACAAGTTCCCCGATTCCCTTAGCGTTGAAGAAAGTCGGCTGTTATAATAACCACTGCAGAATCTCTTTCTGTAGTGTTTCATTTGTCTGAAATGTCTTCCCTTCTCAGATGCTCCTTAAGAGATCCAAACAAATAATGATCAGGAGTGACCAAGAATCAGGGTGTTACGCCTTAGACCACCGAAAAACATGACGAGCAAAAGTTCCTAACAAAAGTAATAACATATGGAAATAGTTTCAGCCCCGAAAAGAAAATTAAAAATACTCCATGATGTGTGTACATATCTACCCTCTCGGAAAGGCTATTCTGAGAGATTTTGTGACTCTCATTGATTAATTCAAGGCACAGAAACAAGACAAGTCAAATCGGATCAAGGCCGAGCTAATTGGTTCAAGGTTGGGTCATCAGGTCATTCGGTTCAAGACTGGATGAATGAATCACCATGTCATACCTGGGGTCTATTTCATGAAAGCACTTTTCAACTTTTCAATCTTTATTTTGCATTACCGGAGGACTATCTCAAGACCGTTAACCTTCCGCCACAAACTCTTTCTCGTTCAGTCACTTTTCTACCATTTTGTGCAAGAAGTATGGTTATACTTTGTAAGACAATATTCAATTGCTAGTTAACTTTTGATACCCAAAGATAGGCAACAAAACGACAATAAACATAAAGATTGTGGCGGTAAAATTAGCGCTTCTGAAACAGTCCTCCAGAAATACAAACTGCAGAGTGAAAAGTTGCAAAGTACTTTCGTGAAACAGGACCCTGGTAGAGCGTTGACATAGTAATAATAAAAAAAAAGTCCTGTGAACGATCCTAGTGGCTGCATATCCTGACTGAGGTTTCTCCAGAGTTTTTTTTTGTTATACCAGGCAAAAGCTGGGATTGTACCTACAAACTAAGCCCTGACAGACTACCGATCTCTATCTGGACCAGAGCCTGAGATGCCTAAATGCCGTAACTAATTCAAATTCAAGTCAGTCGTGTTATTTGGGTCAAATTTCCGACTGGGTCAACTTTTGGTGATTTGATTTCAGAGCTGGACACTGTCCAGCTCTGTTTTTTTTTTTTTTTTTTTTTTGTAGGTTTTTCATTCTTTTCCATGTCCACGACTCCACATTTCAATTTCCAAACGATTCCAATACTCTTTAACTCGTTTAGTAGAGTCTACGTTTCTGCTTCGTACAAAACATTTAATCAATCCCTTCCTCAGCTCTTTATTCAACAATCGGCAAAAGACATTCTTCTTCTTCTTAGTGAAGGCCTGCTTCTCTATTGCTACTTCTCGCTCTTACATCGTTTTTACGTTTCATATCCTTACTTGTATTGTAATACTTACTAAATACTTGAAGCTAGATACCTGTTTTACTTTTTCTCTTCCAATCTTCAAGTTTGTTTTGATTCAATTTGTTCCAATTACCATTCCTTCCTTTCGTTTTATTTATATTTATTTTCATCCCATGTTCCTCAAAGCCTTTCTACAGTTGTTTTAACATCCTGTTAAGTAATGGCTTAATTTCTGCATCACTGTCCTACGGCAAAATGCGACATATTTGTTGCCGTCTTCTTATTTTCATTTTCAGATTTTTTTTTTTTTCTGTTTTTCAGTAATTTCCACAATATCGGTTAGTGACTTATTATTAACAGCTTTACACTTCGTTTTTTTTTAATCAACGAAGAGCACATTTTCGCAATGTAAAATTGTATTTTGTCGAAAATGTCAAGTTTTATAAATAAATCGATTATTTCAAATTGACAAACCGTGGCAATTGGCAAAACGTGATAGTTGGAAAAAAGTGTTGTTAGAATTTAATTGGCGTTATAATTTTAGGTCATTATAATCAGTATGAGTTGCTGTAGTAGATGGTACATGTGCCATTCTTCTTGATCAGCCAACTACTTGGCGTAATCCCGGGTCAGTTCCAAATACGACTAAATTTTTCTGAAGAGTTTTGTCATTTTATTCGCCGTGAAAAAGGCTAATAAGCTAATCAAAACGGAGTTTATATATGCATTATCATGGGCACCAGAAAAAAATATACGTACAAACTCACCACAAATCAACATACTTTGAAAGAATATTTTCCTAAAAAATGTTACACGTTTGTCCGTGGTATAGGATCGACTTCCTATAAAAGTAGCACGCTTGTTGAATGCTTCAAATAAAATGATTCACTTAAAAATAGTATCCCTCTTTACATATGGGTTCAAATCTAATAGCTACCATGGATTTTGTTTCAGTAGTTGTATAATATTAAGACCTCATTGGAAAGAAAAATAAATGATATGCAGAATGAAAGCTTTCAATGTGAAACAGCACAGAATAACATTGTCTTCTCTTCGACCTGATCACCGAAAGATTGCTGGATACTTCATCACGGGAGGTGAAAGGCCCCCGCCATAAAATTCCTGTTTTCTGCATCTTGTTGTATTAGCTATTTGTGATCATACTAGATATTCATAGAAGCCTGGATGACTGGGAATAGCGGAAAGCACTATAAGTTTCCTGAATTATGCATAACGCAATCGACGGTAAGAGAAACTTACGACCTTACTACGACTATTTCGCTTCAATAAGCAATCCTCTGTCTCTTTTTCTATTCTGCACGTAGAAGCGCTAAGTAGGGAAAAGGCAGTTTCTTGTAACTCGTCTCACAAAATGCTATTTGGGATCACTTGATCAAAGTAAAGACGATGATAACAGAAGTAGCTACTAGTTAGTTGAGTTGGTAACCATGGGCAGATTTATGGGGTGCATTACCCCCCAGTCATTTCAGAATGACTTAAATGTTTCATTCTAAACGATAGCTTTTAAAGTAATTGCCCCCCCAGGGTCTCTCTCCTAAATCCGCCCATGTTGGTAACGCCTTTACTTTCGGTGCAAGCGGTCCCGAGATCGGTCACTGGTGAAGCTTTCTAATTTTGCCGTTGGCCTAACATCGTGTGGGCAATTGGTAAACTATTTAAATTAGAAACTAATGAGCTAGTGAGCTCTTGTCCTGAATCACATATGTGGATCCCAGAAATCAAGGGGGTTCTAGGTGCATTTTCGATTTTTTTTTAAAAACAGGTTGGAGGTAATCTATTATATATCTGGTGTAGTAAAAAGTAATCCATTATTTTGCCAATAGATGGTTTCAGTGATCTGTATCTCGCGTTGTATAAGTCCGATCGGGTTCAACGAGATGGCGTTCAAACGATGAGATTGCGTACTACAAACACTGTTCAGATAGTTGTGATGAGTTGACTCAATGTTGTGTGAGCGCGTGTCAAAATGGACACTAGCAAAGAGAAAATACGCTATATTTTACAGTTTTTCTTCGATAAAGGCGAAAACGCAAGCCAGGCGGCTGTAAATGTGAATAGTGTTTATGGTCCTGATACTGTAACAGCCAATCACGCGCAAGATAGGCTTGTGAACATCGACTGTCTCAATTTTTTGCCAATAGGGACAAGGGCTTCTATGAGAGAGGCATCATGATATTACCTTCCAAATGGCAACACGTTATCGAACAAAACGGCGCATATGTGACCTAAATCGGATCATTCTAACTATGGTAAGTCGAGCCTTCAATGTCATGCAAAAATAATGGATTACTTTTTACTACACCAGATATAACCCGAAATATATTTGACACAAAAATGCTATATTCATTGTCAATTCAATAATGACGTCATAATCTTTGACAACGTATCACTCGTCAATGGACAAGATCTCGAGATCGCTGTTCAATGTACTTCATAGTAATTTGTAAGTACTAGAGATGTATCTTCTTAAAATTTTGATAATGCTATTAGGTTTTGAAATATTTTCAAAAATGTTAAAAACTGGGGGAGGGAGTAGCGAGGAGCCTTAAGAACGTGTAGTTTCTTCTGTATTACAGCGTGAAGCAGGTTACAGCGAGAACGGGCTACGGCGCATTTTCTTATACTTACCTTTTAAGGCCACATAATCCGTGTCGCTGGAGTAGGTGGGGGGAGGGTGAAAGAAAAAGAAAGTGGGTAGTGTTGCCACTGCGGTTTCTATATGCGATAGAGAATCCTTTGAGCAACTGAACTTAAGATCGCCTGGCAACACTTCGACTGAAAAACATAAGCACAGTGTTTACCAAAAAAATGCTTTTCGCTTCTCGCGATCTCTAGAACATGCGTTTTTACAGAACCTGACAGCAGAAAATGTCGCCGCGGGTACATGAAAGCACTCATTTGCTTCCATTGTTTTAAAGAACGGGCGGGTTCTGCTGGACGTCTTGTCTTGCAAGAGAAACGCTGCGCATGAAAGGAGCATAATTCGTACTATTTGTTTTGGAAGTGGATCTCATAAAATATACAAAAGATGATAACAGTTTTCTCGTTTGAGACGTGTCAAAGATATGTTTAAAGTGTAAAGGGAGTATACTTTTTTTCTACAATGTATGTAACGGAAACCTACAGTTCAAAAACAACAATATTCTAACAGTATTTCGACAATGCTTGCATGCTTTTTCTCTTGCGCTTACCTACGTAAACCTAGCATTCCAGAAATTAGAATAGAATTCACAATAAATTTCGAAGCTGGAAGCTTTCCGCTAACTCAAAAACATTAGCTTACACTGTAGCAAAATACACACTTTTTTTCTTTTTTAAAAAACATTTGTTTTTTTCTACATACGTAAAATTAGTCAAATTTTGGTATTTTTTTCTATGCTTCTTCATCTCAGAGCCCTATTTGAAACTTGGTAATATCGTGAAGGTGTCGAGTTATAATTATCACATAGAATGCAGGCAATACTTGTTGAGGCTCCTGGTAGCGAAAATTTGAACTTGACGATTCTTGGTAATATTGTGACATTAAAAAAATCCAATGTATCATGAAATTAGCAAATGTCACGAAATTACCAATGCTTATTATAGTTGGATTTTCAAGAGTTTGTATCCGGGTTGGTAGGTTGAAAGGTAGAAACGAATGCTTCAAAAGTGAGTAGAGCGGAAGGCAGTTTACAGTGTTGCAATTTTCCCTTTTGTCTATTGGCGAACGGATGTATTCGTTACCTTGGCTGAGCAAAGTTACTCCCGAGCGGAAGAATAGTTCCTTTTGCAGACAGAAAATACTTGTTTGATCTTTTCTTTGTAGAGTTTATTAAACTATAAACACTTAAATAAAATAATTTGTACGGAGCGAACGAAATAAATTAGATTTGGCAACAGTCTATACGACGTTACAACGTATCCATACAAACGCACTTCCCTTCTGAGTTGTTGTGTGATGGGCGTGGCTACAAAGGCACAATCTTTTCAAATTACGACTGTAGAGTGTATCAATAACGTTTTTCTGGTAACCTTGGGAACAAGTAAGGAGTAAGTCCCAGTTCCAGCTTGATTGTTCACAAACCGACAAGGAAAAGAATCATCGTAGTTCGTAAATATGGAGTAGTGGGAAGGGGTTACATTTTGAAGTACATGATCAACGTGCCCGCCATCTTGGATGCTGATTTTGTTTTCAAATGGCAAGTAGGTCGTGTGATATATCAAACTACACTAGAATGTTCGCAGAAAGTCATTTCTGATGTCAGATTTGACCTACCTGTTACGGTAGAGGAGTTAACTGCACTGAAAGTGTGTCGCTGGATAAGCTGTAGCTGTACAGGAAATCTTTTATATGTATTCAGATCTCATCTTTAAAATAAACATAAACTCATCCACATTTATGTACACATGATTAAAAATACGTCTGTAGCACAAAATTAAGACAATTGTAAGTCAACAGTATTATTTTGTGTAGTGTATTTACGTACATATTATGAAAATCTTCCATAATGAAATATGCTTATGACGTTATTCAGGTGGTCGTGCTATAGAATTACCCAGTGCTATAATCATAATCACATAATCCACACATACAAGACACGCACGCCTAAAACAATCAAGAAACATTATCTTAAAGACGAAAAAAAAGAATGAAAATATTTAAATATTCATTTGCATGCATAAAGATTGCAGTAACAAGTCATTCGTGTTCTACAGCCATTTAAATTATGAGACGATCGTAGACTTGCTGTTTAATGGCTGTAAACTACCGTTATAATTGGTTGTGATAATAAGCAAAGGACGTAAAAAAAATATATATAGGTGTATTGATTATGAAACGAAATAACGCCCTTTAGAGCGTTCTTTAACAAGCTCTGAAAATTGTTATCAATTTCTTCACGGTTGGTACAGCACAATATATCCACACACATATTGTTCGTCACCTAACACATGTTAAAATTATAGGTTGGGTTGGTAGGTTCGCTTTTTCCGCTGGTTATAAACGTATCAGAGAAATTAATCATTTGCTTTAAGAAGTATAGTGTCAGTTGTTTAGGCAAACTAAAGAATTATGGTCAAGATGATAAGATTATTTAAGCGGACCAAACGGATGAATTCGAATAGAAAATGGAGATGTGAAAGCTGATACAACAGTGAGAAACGCCTCTTGTTTTCGTATTGTATTCAGGAAGATTCAAGAAGATTAAGGTAAAGAAATCTTGAAAGTTTTGTTAGATGAAGGTCAGTGAAGAATTTACAGGACCTTAATACGTTTTCGTTCAGTACAGAAGTTCATTCACTTAGTTTAATTGGAAATGGGAGATGAATAATTTTGTTGGTTACATTAATTGCACATTACGGTCATATCCAACCAATTCAAGTCGTGTGCTCTTTTTGCTACTCTATGGGGATGTGGTGTTCACAGATTGTGTAACATTTAGGAATTAAATGTTTTTTAAACGGCCATTTTTTTTAGCAATCTGAATGTAAATGATGCAGGGGCTGGGCGTAAGATTGAAATCAGGGATACGTCTATGTCACATTATGCCTTCTGGGAAGACATTTTACTGTTACAAAACAGTGTAATACTACACTTTCCGGGATTTTAGGAGTTTTGGAGGAACGCGGATAAAATACTGATTCAGATCTTACGCCTATGCCTTTTTCGAAATTTGTTCGTTGAGAACAGTCTAAATGATTCATGTTATATCAATGTTGTCCAATTTCTTACGTCACAAAAAGGTAATAAACATTAAGAAACATCTAATATGTTCGTTTAACGTTATTTTAAAAGAATTGTGTACATCTTTTCTTTCCAACAATCAGAATAAAATAACAATTGAATTTAAACAAAATTTGAACAAAATCTAAAAAAAAAAAAAAAAAAAATCTTTAAAGCAGGAAAATCTCTTCTAATGCCTTCCCGGGAGGCAACGTACCAAGAATAGAAGATACATTCCCTCGCTGAATTGCTATACTGAGGCGCTGGATTAGGAAGGTGGTCGCGCGAGCATCACCTGAAACGATCTGTATTATCCGACCAACTTCTTTAATAAAATTAAGGCCTGCCGTGCCCCAAGTACCACTTGACTCAATTGCGATCGCAACAAAAATATACTGTGCGAGTAGATTAGAGTATTTTCGATTTTTATCGGCCTCTCTACGAATAGCAGCACCATCCGCTTTCAAAGAAGAATAAGTAACATTTGAAATGGCGAAAGTATCAGCGCAGGTGAAATTCCATAATAGAGGTCTTCTTCCTCTTTTCCATGGAACTAGTGTCATTCCATCAGGTCTCTTACCGTCGGAGCGGCTGCAGCCAGATGGTTCTCGTACCGATGGTACATTAGCAGAAACTAGAGCTCTGAGGATGACATCACTGACACTAGAATGACGCATGTGTCTACCAGCACTCCTGATACAGGAGAGACCGTGAATGCTCCACAGGCTGGACAACGATGATGTACACAGACATCTGCTCCTAAACGTAAGGCAATAGCAACCCGGAAGCTTTCGTTCGAAAGATGTAGGCCAAGAGGAGGAGAAGGCAAAGCTTGGAGCCAAGCACCGGACTCAGGTGAATACGCTGCTAGTAGCCTGGCTTTATCTTCAAGACAAGTAGCGGATTGTAGTAACTGCGATTGTGTACGTTTGATGATAGGATCGTCCCAAGAAGACTGAGAGCTATTGACATCCAAAAGAGGAGAATTTAATCCACTTAACGGAGACCATTTTGCTGAACAATCTTGAATAGAGGCGTCTGGGTCGAGGCAAAGGCTCAGTGGAAGGATAGACTCAACGAGACGACGAGAGCCATGGAAAGACGCTAAAAAGGACGGAATCGCCAAATCCATGGCCGACGAATGCCAAGTCCACCTGACCGAACGGGCAGGGTAGCCTGTAACCAAGCCTTGCCACTCAAAGAACAATTAAGGATCGATTCGAGGCCTGCCTGTAAAACACAATCGTAACTGTAACAAGGACTCTTCCCGCCAAGAAGGAGAACAACGTAAAAAGTACATTAATCGGGGGATGGAAAAGGAAGCACGAAGTAGATAGAATGCTGAATGTGCTGAAATCGAAGATAAGCGGGAAAAGAAAAATTCAAGCTTAGAAATCTTTTCACTCAGTAGACTGCGTAGGGCCTCGGTAGAGATGGCGGAGCCAAGTAGATATGCTGAAGCAGAAGTCATAAATCGTATTCCAGGAGCCACGTCCATGAATCTTGAATAAAGAGCATCGTTCTGGTCTTGCGGAACATTTAGAAAACTAACTTCACACTTCGAAAAATTCAGATGTAAGCCAATTTCTGAAGATGCATCACGAATGTTAAGTAAGGTAGAAAGAATTAGGTCTGGATCGTCCGCGATAGTGCCATCATCTAAATACCATAAGTTCAATTCGGTTGTTATAGAATTGCCAATAGATTGTAGTGTAATTGCAAAAAGAGCAGGACCGAGGGGATCACCCTGCTGGACTCCACGTTGAGATAAAATGATGTCATCACCCAGAAAGAGATCACTAGGTTGAGAATAACACTGAAAAACATAATGATAAATCAACGGGAAATCTTTTTGAATCACCTTTAACATGGCATCGCGATTTAATTCGTTGAAGGCATTGCGAAAATCAAGCTTTACGACGGCTTTTGGACGAGGATGATGAGATGAAAAGTAAATGCGAGAGACATGGACAGCAGCCTCGGCACCGTAAGGAACACATACTCCTAATTGGTGAGGGGATAGAAAAGTATTAACGGAATCACGAATTCGAAAACATATAATTTTTGCTGTCAAACGACGCCACACATTACCGATCGCAATGGGACGAATTCCTCCACACTTCTTTCTTAAGGCGATCAAGGTGGCGCCAAAGAAAATTGGACGAACATCCATAGGTATTTTGTTTTCCTCAAAAATATTAAAGAGTTAAGATTAAAGTTGTGTTGTGTTTACCAGAGATAAAATTAGACCTAAGTAGGAAAGGGTTCGAACGTGAAAATGGAGTCCGGCAATTAAACGAAGGTCAAATGAAAGTATATCAGAAAAGAACTTGTGCTAAATCTGAGTCTCTGGTTTTATAGATATGGGGGGTCACAAAAGTACCAGAGGGAAACAACAGCAACGATTGGAAGTCAACATAACTCCAAACAAATTGCAAGAAGCACATGTAACTGTATGACAAGGTTGTTATAACAGGAAGCTAACTGGCAGTGGTCGCAAGTAGTGATCTATGGGGGTATCACTCCCCAAATCCTCGAGAACCCCTTCCCCGACTTTAATATTTTTGCGATCAAAAATCGATAGAAACCGTGCAAAACTCTACTTACACCTTCCCATTTTTGACTCCCCCCCCCCCCCCCCCACAAACTGAAAATCCTGACGGAATTCCTGGTAACAAGACACAGATGCACCAGTGGTACTGTACAAGGAGCATCCGATGCGCCTTGCGTGCAAGTGCCATCCAAGGTATGAAAGCAGTACTGAATCGGACTATGGAAAGGAAAAGGTACATTGTCAAGATACCCGGCTTTGTAGAATGCATACTTCATCATATTTATTCAGGAAAAAAAAAAAAACGTGGGTCGTTTTGCTACTAAACCACTGCTAAAATAACATGAGACGTCGGTGGTAAAGTTACAGTACTTTATTCGGCAATATTGAATCCTTTGAAACTTTTTTGACGTTTAAGCAAAACTTCGCTACATCCCTAAATGATTTTTCTCGGTAAAGTTTTGATATCGAAATGACTACCCATTTTCGCAGGGTGAATGTGTTTGTCGAAAATATAAAATCTTTTTTTTTAATTTTTACGTTACATGAACAACAAAATTTTCCTCACGTTATGAATAATAAGTAGTTAAGTCCTATCATCCTTTTTTTTTTAAATAGTACCTGCGTTGAATAATACCTGCGTTATTATTGAAACATTCTACTATATTTGGCGATTTTTTGAAATTGCAAATCGCGATTTCTCAAAACCAGCTTTACGTACTTATAGACTAACTTTTGAACAAGGATTCAAGATTGTGTGACAGATTACGTAGAATAAGGTTACCAAACATCTCGGTTTTCCCGTAACTGATTTTTTATGGTCCCCGTATAAAATTTGTTCCCATAACGATCTCCAAATCTTTTTATAACATGTCCCGGCAATTCCCAGAATATCCTCTAATATACCGTCCAATTACGCAAATTGCCTTCCAGTTTTACTTTGAGTAAACCAACGAGTGCTTCTGGAAAATAAGCAGCAATAAACAGATGTGTGTTAAATTTTCAGTAATTTAAAAAAAAAAATTGGGGCTGGGAAAAACGTCACATGGTCTTTGCCATGATCTTTTCTGGAAACTGTTCCTGGATCCCGCGAAAAACAAATTGGTAACGTTAAGGTAGAATATGTCCACTATTTTCTCAAGTGATTTAAAGAATTATGAACGTTGTAAACACAAGTAATTAATATAAAATACTGAAGACTGTACAGTGGAGAATATCTCTGCAAATTGGCAATGTGGAGAAGGAGTATTTTCAAAATCCTCACAAGCTAATTTCAGATTTCTCATGTTTCAGAGCTCTACCAGCGGAATACCGAGGTGCTATCCCCCATCAGCTGGGACTCTTGGGAGGTTCTATTTCTCTTATCAGGGGCGGAACAATAATTACTAGGGCCTACCTGCCGTAGGTAAATTTGGGCCCCCTGAAAGAGAACATACTCCTGACCCTGTCTATCTCAATTTAGGAAGTTCAAGAAAAATTTGTAACGATCGTCATAGATTTTGGTAATACATTTTTTTTCTATAAGCTCTGTATGGTAATTTAAGAGCCCCCTTCCAAGGAAAAAAGTATCTACCGAAATATTCCTTCCTAAAGTTCATTTTTTTATAATTCTTGAAGCTCAAAACGTGTATGATGAACTATATTTGACAAATCATTATAACTAATTAACAAAACGAAGTCATTCCTTTCTATGGCAGATATTTCTGAATAGTTTGTGATGTCAAAAGAGTGCTCTCATGTGGTTCGTACAGGATACAGAATTTCTGACAACTTAGAAGAAAAATCAGCAATTCCAATATTTCGGAATTTTTTTACTCCCTTCCGTAACAAAGTACGTACTTGCTCTTTACAACTTTGAGTAACCACTTCTAACAAGTAAGTACTTTATGGTAAAAATACCTTTAGGATGTTAGGACTGTTACTTTTAGAGTAGTAGTGACGTAGTAGTAACGATCTGATATCGTAGTAGTAACGTAGAGAGTATAATAAAGTAATGCCAATCATTCTAATACTAGTAAATGAACGTACGCAAAATCCAACATGCGATAATTAATTTTTACCAGTCGAACAATAACATACCTTCTATATACTTTAGGAAACGTAAGTCCACAGCAATAAGTGACATCCATAGCACAAGATCAAATTACATATATAAATTATTGCATACATAATTGAGTAAATCCTTTCGTAAACACATATTCCGCATAAGCATAGAATTCCTTATAGATATTAGAACAAACGATCTTTCTGCATACGAAGACAATATTTTCTTAATAAATCTGAGCATCCAGCTCAACAATCGTTATTTATTTACCAACTTGGAAAACAAGCGATTAACAAAGTTCTAGATTGATCAGTGTTGAAGTCAAAGTTTATAGAAAATAAAAGGTTGTTCCAACATACGTCATTATATAGCAACTTCCACTGTAGCAATGGGAAGTTGGTTCCTTTCGAAAAGTTCACCATATTTGAATGCGATTTCCTAAGAATGAAAAAAATAAATATACAAATTATTTTTCAGTGTAGTTGAGACACTTGTTTTCTAAAATTTGACCAAGTTTTATTTTCGACCAGTCATTGGTTTAGAATGTATGGTTAAATGTTTTTTTAAAAAAATGTGGTGGTAATCCTGAAAAGTCGGCCATATTTTAATGCCATTTTTAGTAAATGCATTCTTAAAAAATCATTTTTTAATATAATTGAGAAAGTTGTTTAAGAGATAACCATAATCAAAATCTATGCGATACACACTAGTTAGTTCTTTATACTATTTGTTTGGCTCAGAATCTATTGTTTGTTTTTCATCTGACTAAAGAAGGAAAACAGATTTTCAATTGATGAATTAGCTTCTGCACGTTTTGGCAGGTGAGGAATCAGAGTCCAAAGCAGGGATGAGTGTTTCCACCTGAACATTTCACTTTTGTTTAGAAAGATTGTCTTGTCTTTTTGATCCATCAATACATATACTTCTCAATACATATACTTATGTCCCTGTTTCTTGGACTGGTGAAAAGTATGTCCCCTTTTCCGTTGCAGAATATGACTTGCTTTGTTCACTTTCAACAATGTCGTTCCAAAGTGTTGTCAGAAAGATCGCTTCCTTTTCCAGATTCTTCATTTTCTTGATCAATTCTTCTGCCTCCAGTCTTATATTCAATTCATGGTCGACATCATTCGATGCAGAATCCAGTGCGGCTCTCTCCTCAACGTTTTATTTTTTATTTCCTTTTAATCTTCATTTAAAGCAAGGACATCAAAATATGATGGTAATTTCGCGTCAGGCAGACACTTGATCACAACATGATCTTGCTCTAAAAATGATACAAAAAGATTCCAACGATGTGCAGAAGCTGAGGCATTTACTCCCACCAAGTTCAGGCTGTATGCAACAGAAAAGACATAATGAACTCATTCAGTTGACTGATCCTTGCTTGAAATCGAATGTAACATCCGGGCACACTTGAAGCATTGTCAAAATACTACGACAGTTTAATAGATAAATTTCGTTTCTATTCAGAGAATATGCAGCACTGTCAGCTATGCGCTCCGTGAGAAAAGTTGGGGATGAACTTGATGTCTACATTCTTCCCAGCACAAGTTTATCAATTTTGGACACTATTAGTTGATGAAAAAGCTTTATGCACTAAACAATATAGCCTAGATAGTTTGCTATCAGCCATTATTTATTAAGCACTCGTTGTTAGCAGTAGATGGCATTCACATGAGAAAAGTGAACGAAACAATTTGTCACAAACAGTGCAACATGTACGTCGTACGAACGTTCTATGGTCTACTTGTAGGAAGCAAATTCTGAAATCCGAATCATATTTTAACAATGTTCATTGCTTAGAAGAAACGGTCGTAAATACTTTTTTTTTTTTTCGAATTGAACGAAATATGATCAGATTAAGTAATTTGAAAATACAATGATTGCAAGAAGTATTTAGATTAGCATGGTCCTCCAGTCTAAGCTCGTGTCGGGTTGAGGGTCACTCACGATTGCCCACTGTGTTCATGCATTAAGATGAACATGCAGGTGTCGATTGCTCGATTGCATTACAAATCTATTAGTTGTATGAAATCGGGTAACGGAAGGAACATTTAGTTATCACATGTTCGCTGAGAAGGCCGTTCAGGACTACGTAAAGGATATTTCGATGAGGATAAAAGTGGACCCCCTAAAGCCTCGGGCCCTCCTGCTTTGCAGGCCTTGATGTTACGCCACTGTCTCTCGGATATGAAACGACCTTAGGTCAAAGATATCAATTTAGCATAGAAATGCAAAATATAATACAATTAATATTAGTATTATATATACACAATGCGTTAGTGTAATTAGAGAAGTCATGTGCATTAATTGGCAATATGGTCATATTCACATTAAAGCTCCTTCTACTAATTACGTTATCTTATCTTATACGTAATAATGAGCTAGAATCAATTAGTGTTATCTGTGTTCTTGGTATTTGCGATTGGTGTTGGTCGACAACGCTGATATAATTTGATAAGCTAAATAATTACAATAATTAAAAGAACAGTATCTAGAGGCTTGGGAATATGTATACTGTACATTATACGTATTAATTAGTAGATGCTTCCGATATAATTAACTATGTTTGTGAATAAATCTAAATAGACTTTAGCTCAGGGTTGCCAGACGTCCCCTTCTCAGAGGACAAGCCCTTCTTTTTTCGTCTTATCCTCCCTCCTTTTCTAAATATCTTGAAATGTCCGCCATTCCCAAGTAACCAGGTAAAAAAAGTTCCGAATTGGACATATGCGTACTCCAATGATCCAAGTTCTTAATTTTAATAAAATGTTCGTAACCGAAATATCAAGGAAATGGTTCATCATTTGGTAACCACTTTCCATTTTCATTCAATTTTATTACTTGACAGGAAAATGCAATGAAAATGTAGAATTTTGTTTAAGAGAGCTCCTCGCTCCAAACCTCACATTTTAAACATTTTTCAAAATATTCAAAAAAAAAAAAGAAAGAAACTAAGAGTATTATCTAAAATGTAAGTTCATAGCGCACTAGAACTTACGAATTACTTTGGAATACAATGGACAGCGATCTTGAGATCGTGTCCATTGACGAGTGATACGTTTTCAAAGATTATGACGTCATTAATTAATTGAAGTCTGAGCACTCATCAATCGACCAGATTTCCAGATCGCTGTCCATTGCATTTCATAGTAATTTGTAAGTTCTAGTGCGCTATGAATTTATATTTTTGATAGTACTCGTAGATTTTGAAATATTTTGAAAAATATTAAAAATGAGGGGACTGGAGCGAGGAACACTCTTAACTTACCTTGTAAAAACTGAAATTTGAGAGTAAGAAATTTGTCAGTGTTAATTTAAGTGAAAGGTTGTCATAGTTGTCTACCAATCTTAGCTTAGTTGTCCTCCATTGGAAGAAAATATCTGCAGCTCTCCTCCATTATTAATGTCCTCCACTGGTAACAAATGATCTGGTAACTCTGCTTTAGCTATCATATCAAAGAGGGAGATTGTCCTTGTATGAAGATATGTACTGGTTTAGACTGACAGAGCTATATTCATTATTCAGTAGCGTAATTAGACATTTCCCGTTCCTAGGACTGCAGAAAGTGCCGCCCCTCATATTTGCAGAATGTGTTCATTTACATGCATAGCCCTTTTATACAGTAAATTAGTAATTACGTACGTGTATAATGACTCGCCCAAATATCCTATTACATTCTACGTCTTTCCGCTCGCTCGGCGAAGGTATAGATTACGCCCTTCTAGTCCAGTGACCTTTTAATAACGCTCTTAGTTTGTAGAACTACCAAACCGTTGACCCTTTATTGTTTCATGATAAGTAGAAGACAATAGTGCAGTGACGAACAAATGGAGTTATTTGGAGCAAGTCCATTAATTGCAGAATAAAAAAGGAGAAAACTTTATTTTTTTTTCCATTGAGCTATACGTAACGATATTGGAGTGCTCGATTTGTATCTAAAGATAGACGTCAGAGCAAGCATTTTACCTCGTTCGTGCATTTTCGGTTTAATCGAAAATAGACAAAACTTCCCAGATTTTTAAGGCTTGTTGTCGGTCTGCGTCCCTGTTTTTTATTTAAGTTTTAAATCTTGATTTATTTACGTACCGGCCTGTGCACATTCTATAAATAATGTTCATGTTATTTACAACAATTAAGTTTAATTAAGAACTCGCAACACAGCGATAACAAGCGTAAAAAGAACAGAACAGAAAATTTGGTTCATTTTGGATTAGACTGAAAGTACACGATCAGGATTAACTAATTAACTGTCACCTCCGCTCCCCGGCTTCATTTAACGGATTCATAAGGAATTATATGACCGAATCTTGACCCTGTGAACGGTCTTTTACCCGATTTGATCTGGTCATGTTCCTGTAGCCTGAATCAATCATTTTTGTCATTTGTGAGGTTCGTTGAGATATGTACTCACTCAGGTATCTTAAATTACATCTGAGTTGTTTTTTTTAAAAAACCTTTAGGTATTTATGGTTCAGACAAGGATAGGGATGGGGGTAGGATGTTGGACAAATTACGTGTAGTGATTTACGTAGTAAATACAATTCATTATTACCCAGCATAGCAAGCCAAGCGCCGTCCAAGACAAGGATTTTGTTGGGGCTGCCGCCGGGGTTCCGACTAATAATCGGGAAATAGTTGGGGAAAGGTTGGCGTCCACCCATAAGTGGCATTTTCATCGGCCATTTTCTGGGCCGCCGTCGGTCTCCCAACTTGCCAGCATAGGGGCAAAACCCCACCCACATCCCGCCTGTCGACCCGCGTTTCGCCGACCAAATCCCGCCGTCGGGCAGACGTCGACTGGCTTAGCTGGGTAACAGCTTGAGAAACACTTATACTGAAATTTTTATTGTGAATGTTGAAAACACAGTTACCCTCAAAAGAGACATGCACTCCTCACAAAACCACGTGACCCTAACCTGAAAAATTATAAATATCCTCCTGGAAAAGACTAATGATAATTAATTTAGAAAGAAAAAAAGTAAATATTTAAAACAGTCATTTTATTTTCAGAACCAAAGAGGTTAAAATATTTTAATGCTGGTATCCAATATAATAGTAAAAACAGAAAATTCTTTCATAATAGCATTTCCGAGGGAGGGTGGTGGTATTTGGTGCACGCCTTCAGGAGTGTTTTTGTTCTTCCGGGAATATGAGAATATTTCTATATCTTTTTACACTATTATTAGAAATTTTCCGGTGTTGTATTTTTCGTGCTCTGGGAGGTATCATCCAGTTCTGATAACCCAGGAAAGAAACACTGTTTAAGAGAAATAGTGTATAACAGGAATAAGGAAAGAATTAAAAACTCAGCTTTGTGGGGACCAGGTCAGGCCGAATACCAAGGATTGACCCCGTCCAAAACTTGACCTGGTGATCCGCTTCAGCTCTGGTAAGTACTACTTTTAGTCAGTGGTCTTTGTCAGAAGCAGAAACAGATCTAAGACTGGATGACCTCTTCGAAAGTAACACCCTTTAGTAGTACTATGATTCTCCTGCTTTTAGTAATTCATCAGCAGATGGCGATGCAGATGCTGCGACTTCTATTCTTACGAATAGGTGAATATCATAAGAGAAGATAAAAGAAAAAATAAGACAGAAAAGCGCGGGAAGGGTCGTCATCATGAATTGATAAAGAGGAGATCAGACCAAGGTCCATGGACAGGCCGCTCGCTTTTCTCTTTTGAGGAGAGAAGAAGCGGCCTGTCCACGGAGCTTGAGATCAGGCAGTGCAGTGAAGTTGTACATTCTGCAAAAATACCTTAGTAGGACTTGTTTACTGAGGTCCTACTGAGGTCAACAGTATCTGCAACACAGAATTATACGTCGTATACATTCAACTAGGCCAAATTTTCTCTTGTCGCTCTTTGCTTTTCTTTTGGTATTATTTTATGTTAATAATTTGTCAGTATACATTTCTTGGATAACAAATTCTAACTCATTTCCAAGATCTCTGTTATGATTTGTAGGTTTCATTTAAATCTTATTCGTTTATCGTTGAGCCAATAAACACTGTTCTTAAATTGGTTCTCAAGAGGGACTTCCACATTACTTATTTTGCATTTTTTAATGAGCTGAACTGATGGATTTTGGCCGAAGCTTTGGCCATAGATCTTGGCCACGTTTGAGCGATGACATCCCTCGGCCCAGTCTTCAAGGGACAAGGGTGGGGAAGATAGCGGTCAGGGTCTTCGTTGCGACACCATCCCGGCATTTTCTACCCTGGTGAACCTAAGGCAGAGGGGATCAAACTTGCATGAATCCTAATTGGAGATCCGAAGTTACCGGATGGATGACGGGAGCTGGATGAATTAACTTAGTTGAAGTTGAATTTTATTAATGTCTCTACGCATCTAAGTATCAGGCCGGGATTGGGGAGGGGAAAGGATGCGGAAAGGTGTCGGCCAGGGTATTATCCCGGTATTTGTCTGGTGCGACTGAGGAAATCCCTGGAAAATTTTAAGTCAGGATGGTGGGTCAGTGGGATTGAACCCACGAGCTACCGAATTCTAAGCCAAAGCTCTATCACTGGGCCACTACCGCTCTGTGGATGTACTTAGTATTTAGCTACTAATATTTATCCAGTTTCTTTATTGTCCTTGTTTATTAGACTAATTCTTATCACCGCTTACATACCACTTGAAGGTTAATTGCTGTTACCCTATAATGATCTAGTGTGGTGGAGGACATATATTACCAGCTGTAAAACAAATGAGATAGAGAGATAGATCAGCCATCATATTCAGCCGTTTTCTATCCACTGCTGGATGAAGGCTTCCCCCTTTTCTTTCCATATATCTCGGTCTGATGCTATTCTCATCCATGTAGCTCCTGAAAAACGCTTGATTTCATCTACCCATCTTACATTTGGACGTCGTCTCGGTCGTTTCTTTTTTCTAGGAATCCACTGTAGTACATTTGTCGTCCACCTTCCATCTGTTCGTCTAGCTATGTGACCGGTCCATCTCCACTTCATCTTCTTCGCAGTCTTGATTACATCCTCTACCTTTCTTTGTGCACGAATCCATTCATTTGTCTTCCTGTCCCTCCTGGTTATTCCTAGCATGCATATCTCCATTGCTCTTTGTGTGACTCTTAATCTTTGAGTCGTTTGCGCATTCAATGTCCAAGTTTCACAGCCGTACATCATCACAGGTAAGACACATTGATTATAAACTTTACGCTTCAGACACATTGGTAGTTTGCTTTTGAAAATTAAAGTGTAGTCTTCCAAATGAACTCCACGCCATTTTACATCTTCTATTTATTTCATCAGTCAACTTTGCATTCGATGTTTTGAGCTGACCTAGGTAAACATACTCATCAACTATCCCTATTGTCTCTCCGTTAATCTTCACTTCCTTCTTTGCAGCATGTTGGTTGTACATTACTTTTGTTTTACTTAAATTCATTTTAAGGCCTATTTTCGAACTCTCGTTACTCAGTCCTTCCATTCTGGTTTGTAGTTTTTCTGCACTTGAAGCAAACAGGATTATATCATCAGCGAATTCTCTCATGAACCGCAGAAAACAGTTTTGAAGAAATTGAATCTCCTTGCCGTACCCCTTTTCCAACATTAATTTTTTCACTTTCTTGATATAATGCATTATATATATGGAGAGAGAGAGAGAGAGAGAGAGAGAGAGAGAATATTAAAATGTTATTGAACAGCGTACCGGTACATTAAGGTTTCCATTTCACCTGTAATCGCCATTATTTTCCGATGTTGTTTCTCGGTTTCGCCACCGAATTCCGAAGCCGGTAATGTTTATAGAATTTGTATGTCGTTAGATTAGATATGTCTTTCATGTGATTTTTTTTTTAATGTACCTGATAAATGTAATATCTACGGTACATATCCTATAATTAGACTCACTTAACCTTCCCATTCTCTTTTGAGTGAGAGTGTGTGTAGATATGTGACCGTGTGGGGAGAAACAATTCCAGTCTACCCCACATTCTTCTCTAATTTCAGCCAATGACTAAGGACCATAATTACAATGTGTGTGTGCACAAAATACCAATTGCGGTCCTGAAATTGACATCAGCCGCTGTCCACAGGCCAGAGATAATTGTCATTAAATAGCATTAGTTTGTGGTTTTGTATTGCTACTGCTGCTGCTGAAAGATAGAGTTTTGCTACTCCTGCTTAAACACACATAAAGAGAGTGGGGAGGGATGGAGGGAGAATACGCGAAAGTAAAGAAAATAAATTTTTGCAGCGCTGAATGGGTTTTGGAAGTTAAAGATAGAAATTAGTGGTTTCGTTCAGTACAGGAATCGAGTCTATCATAATTACCACCCAGTAATCAAACAGACAACATAAAATTGAATACCTGTACTCAGTGACCAAGTATCCAACCAGCCCCCGTGGTCAAGCAGCTACAATCCAGGACTTTGAAACGAAGGCGAAAGGGTTCAACTTTTGCTAGTGGCTATAACATAGCTAAGATTTCCTAGGGTTCTATCAGTTTCAACCGGTGAATGCCGGGTTGATATCTAAACTAATCCCACGATCGCTATATCCCACTTAAGAGAGAGCTCGGCGAGGGAAGTCATCCCTTAGGTAGTTAAATATCTTAAGTCCCAGCTGCCTGTCTAGACCATAGAAACTAAAGCAAATGATCGTGAATCATCTTCCATAGTTGGTTACTAAATTAAGTTACGTTGAAAAATACATAGAAAAAGTGATCGATGCCATGTCCGGGACTCGAACCTGAATGCCTCCATTGCCCGCCGTACCACAACACCAGTCAGCAACTGGGAGGTCCTCGTTCGACTCCTGGTCACATCAGTGACATATTTTTCTGTGTAATTTTGAAGAACGAAGATGATGAAGCACTCCACAGACTGTATGTTCACCCGGTGTTCTAAGAGTAATTAAATCACGGTGACTAAGGTGGGAAGGCCATGTAGCTGCAATAGGGGAACCACAAAGATCGTGGTTGATAAGTCGGAGGGTAAGTGGTCGTTGGAGAAACGTGATGTCGTTGGGAGGACAATATTAGAAGGGATCTTCGAGATGTAGGTGTTCGTGGCGAACACTGGCTTGAACTTACCTAAGATAGAATTCAATGGCGATTTTTTTTGTACTAAGATAAGATAAGATAAAATGAATTTTATGGGCGGTAACAGCACTATGGCTTACGCCCGTCCCGATACGGGGGAAGCCCCTTATCTTTGTCACGTCTAAAAATAGCTGTTAACTAAAATGATAAAAGCTGAAGATGTAAGCTCTTCAGAAAAATAAAATCGTATTAAAAGCTAAAGGTGTATATTGTCTTTAGCATAATAGTTAAAAATGTGAAGGCTGTAAATAGACCTTCACAAAAATAAAATAATACTACATAAAACTTAACAGCTATGTGACATAATCATCTCAGAGAGACGGAGATAAACCTGTCTCACGGACATAACTAAAAACTCTCCGTAACATACCTGGTCCATCCCCTAACAATGACGCCATGTCATTGGGGATGTTATAACGTTGTCTGAGATGATTATATCCGGGACAATCTAAAAGCACGTGACGAATACTTAAAACCACATTGCAATTGTTACAATGTGGTGGATCCAATCGTCGTAACAAATAACCGTGTGTCAGGCGACTGTGTCCTATACGTAGACGACATAAAAGGACTTCTTCACGCCTACTATCTCGGCAAGATGATTTCCATGGAGCAACAGTTACAGTTACCTTAATTTCTTTCAGTTTATTAACAGCTACGTTATCCCATTGTCGCTGCCATTCATTCCGCGTAACCTGCCTATAATATATCATCATGTCCTGAAATGGGACATGCGGAATATCAATGTTAGCTCCTAAAGAGGCCTCACGTGCAGCTTCGTCTGCCAATTCATTGCCATGGATACCAACATGACTTGGTATCCACGAAAAGACAACCTCACCACCGGCAGAGCAGATGGCGTGTGTCTTACAGAGAATATCTTGCACGAGCGGATGTTTCGAATACATATTCTCGAGGCTTTGAACAACACTCTTTGAATCTGTACAAACAAGGATGCGATTGAAACCATGAACAAGACTAAAATCCAAAGCCTTTAAAAGAGCATATAACTCAGCAGTAAAAATACTGGCTTTGGGATTAAGACAAAATTTACGGGCTTCCCCTTCTACAACAAACGCGCATCCAACAGATTCATCTGATTTGGATCCATTGGTAAAAACAGAGATAAAACGTGGATACTGACTCTGCAACGCAAGAAAACATTGATGGAATTCAATCATGGAAGTCTCCGATTGCTTGAGGTGTGACAAAGAAAGACTTTGGGAGGAATGAGTTCATGGGAACTCGTTCCCATGAACAAATTCCTTTTTGAGAAACTTTCCTTTTGAAAGAGAACGTGTCCGAATACAAGTTCCTTTTACGTGAGGTATTCAAAAAGTTTTGCAAGTGACCTGAGCAGTGTAGCTGAACTAAAATGAATGTCCAATTTTAAATAATATAGGTGGCAATATTGGACCTTGAAATAACAGAAAATGTATGGATGCTGGCATCACCGTTTGTAGTATTAACATTTACAGATGAGGAAACTCAGTGGAGAATGGGTCCCACATTCCCTCTCCCATGTTCAGAAGATGAGACGGAAGGAATATGCAGCGCAATTGCTCACTATATGTTTCCACCTAATGATTCGAAACGGACGACATACATTTCTACAAGATACGAAAGTTGGTTTTACTACTACACAACTCCAAACAAAACTCAGAATTGTGTGTAGTTAGTTGCAGATGATCCAAGATCAGTTGTTCTTCGGCAAGATTTTCATTCTCGGAACCGACTTCTTATAATTTTCTTCTACCATGGAGAGCCATTGGTAGCTGATTGTATGCCAAAAGGGATGCCCATGAATGGGACTTACGGGTTGAACCCTTTGTTCAGGAACTGCAGCGAAAACGTCCAAGGACAGGAACTTTGAGGGTTGCTGGATGACAATGCATCTGCTCACAGAACAGGAGCTATTGTTCAAAAACTAAGTGAGAAAAATAAGTCCAGGTGCTTGGCCATCCACCTCACAGTTCCGACCTTCGCCATACCACTTCTAATTGTTCCCTTACGTGAAATATGCCATCGCTGGAAAATCTATTAAACGGAAGTAGGGCTTTGGTCAGGCCGTAAATTCAGCTTTGCAGGTAATACCTCAGTTGGGGAGCCGCAGACTTTGATAAACGGTTCCAGATCCTCCAACGCTGTGTGGAAATTAACGAAGAGCATTTCGAAGGATTGTGAAGATAAAAGTTACAATTCAGTTCATTTTCTGGATTTTGTACAGTCACTTGCAAAACTTTTGGAACGCCCCACGTAAGGTTAATGTAAAGCAACGATCTCCAAAGCTAGATGACAGCACTATCTCTGTATATGTCTAATGTATTTTTATCGTTACACAAAATTTCAATGCTGCTCCCGCAAATTCAAGCCTAGAGAGTTCAAACTTTCAGGGAAGAAAGTTCATAGGCTAGCATCAGAGGTGAGCGCTCTACCAACTGAGCCACCGTGGCCCGATACAAGGATATAATTGAGAACTCTCCTTTGCCCTCCGGGTCATCGGATCAAAATCGGGTCATCGACATTGGGTCAGGTTAGCTCCCAAACATAAACCCAGTGACCTGGTCCAAAACTTGACTCGATTCACCCGTTTCAGCTCTGATATTATATAAACTTTTTATGCTCTTTTTTTTTGTTAAGTACAGCGACAAAATGCAGCTATTGTGTAGACTTCATGTTTTCAAATTCGAAATTTAATATCATCATCAATTCAGAGAGTACGTTAATATTTTATTGTTTTCTTCGACTATATTCAGCGTTTTTAATCAACAACTTTTGTCTTTTGTCCTGTATTTTAATTGGCAAAAAAACGAGGATATTGTAATTGTTATTGTTGCTGCATGAATCCACATACATGTTCGCATATAGCAAAATAAAGTGGGACATTATTTCTCGAATTACCGTCCCTGGTTCATTGTCCTCGTTAGATTTTCACGGGGTGTTATACCTTCCTTTTTACAGCATTGTTGATGGCAAGTTACTACATCTCTTCAATGGCCACATTTTAATTTCCTAACGTAGTGACCACCATTAAAGAGTAATAAAAGCTCCAGTCTGTTATAGAATTATGATTATTTAGTCCACTGTTAGAGATAACTGTTTACAACAGTTGAACTATAGGCAACAATAAAAAAAAGGGTAATCACAAAGTAGAGAGAAAAAAGAACGTCCACCTAACAGTGTTGACAATGTTCCATCAATGTATTCAACTGTTTTGAAGTAGGCCTATTGTTGGTAGAAGCCATCAAGGGAGGATATTAGAATGGCTGTACGTTTCACGAATGCTGTGACTTGGACAGATATTTCTCTGCACATCTTCGTTCAATGGAGACAGCAAAACAGTGGCCATATTGTCATGCTGAAACACCGAGAACAACAAAGTAATAATGAAAAAAGAAGACCGTGTAATAGTGTTCATTCCAAAGCATGGAACACGAGTTAGAACATTCTCTTAAACTACTATATAATGGACTTCTAGTGTTCAAATGATAGTAGCCCTGAATCTCGTTACAATGTTGTGAGGAGACCATTATTCTGGGAAACTCAATGAAGCTATTTCAAGTCTGAGTTATGCTGTTGTTTTGAAAACGTGATGAGTTCACGATCATTTTCTTTTTTAAAAAAAGTAAGATTTATCCAGGTTCTTCGCTTCATTATGAGGCCATTGTTTTCTAGTTATTGTTCATGTGCGTTTGTTTGTTTCTTCTTTTTTTCTTCTAACACAATCCTTGTCATGTCGTCGAACACTCCTGAATAGGAAAGGAACTGTTATTATCATCTGCAGCAAACTTACAATTATTAGATTTACCATATGTTCTGGTTTGAACGTTCCTGTCCCGGAGTCTTGGCCGGTTTGACAGCAATCATTCTAGCACCCGTTTTTCCAGAGCCTTCACTTCCCCCTCAATTGGGGATGTCACTCAACCAAATCGTTAAGCATCCCCTACATAAGCGTTTCTTATTCTACCATTTCATGGGAGCAAAGCTGAAACGGGACAAGTTTCGGATCGGGTCTCCGAGTCACCTATTTTAGGATCAGACCGGGACATCAAATGTGACCAGGTTTCAGCTCTAAATGGGAGTATCTGTTACATTAAACTTGTTGTGGTTAAACAGGATTACCAGACGTCCTCGTTTTGGAGGACATGTCATCCTTTTTCATCTTGTCCTCCTGTCCTGCTTCCTTGTCTAAATATCTTGAAATGTTCTCCATTCTCCAGTGACCAGGTTAAAAAGTTACGAATTGGAATATTATTCGTACTCCTGTGATCCAAATTCTTAATTTTAACCAAATGTTCATTGCTGACATATTAAGAAAATGGTTCATCATTTGGTAACCACTTTCGATTTTCATAAAATATTATTACTTGATAGGGGATTCAGAAAGGGACACCTGGGTCCCGCGCCCCCTCTTCAAGGAAATATACTTCCTTTCTTATACCATTATTTCAATAATTTAGCTCAGAAAAGGAATCGATTCGTTTCCGGTCTAATTTAACTATAAATATATTTTTTTAGGATACCGGTGTCATATTCCATGATAACATAAAACTTCACAATATAAGGGAAAATACATTTTTTTATACTTAAAAAAATCACTTAGCGGGAAAATATCGAAATTGTCCCTTGTCTATTCCACGTGCGCCCACCTTACCAAAAATCCTGGATCCACCAGTGTTCGCTGCCCACTTTACCACAAGCTGAAAGTCCTTTCTTTAGAAGCTCCCCAGCTCGTTTAAAACGTTATAAACGAATCAATCGATCACAAAGCTTGCCTTTCCACTACTGATTTTGTTTACACTTATCGGGTTCAGCTTGGACTCTTCATTTGAACTTTTACGTAGTCGCTGTAAAAACCTTCTCCTCTTCCTCTTTCGCCATATTTAAAAAGAGACATAATCTTTCAGACTTGAAATAGACACAGAGAAAGTACAACTTAGGGAAAGAAATATAAATCGTATTTGAAGACCTCTCTCGAAGAAGGTGATATATCATAGAATGTGAATTTCGAGAAAATCTCAATCACAAATTCTATTAACTGTTTTATTAGCATTGGACGTATACACAAATTATTTACGTACAAATATGTCCTGTAAGACCTGCTCCGTATAGTTATCTATTTTTTTTTTAATGTTATATTAGTTTTAGGCACAAACTACGTTGATGTCAAAAAATATAGCATAATGAGGAACACCGGGCAATTGATGCATAAAACGAGCAAGCATATGCTAGCAATGTAACATGGCGACGGCAACCAACCTTGGCCCACACGCACTAATGCCATAGGAACGGCGCATCGGCATATGGTGTGCACAACACCAGAGAACAGCGCGCCATAACTCAGTGCAGTTAGTGCTTGCGTGAAGTGCAGAGGTGTTTATCTGTGCTGTGAGTAAGTGCTATGGGCTGAAACATGCCACGAGGACGCACTTTAGACACTGTGTTGCAGGGGAGGATAATCGGGCAATTGGAAGTGAAACAAACACAGACAGAGACCACACAGGCGCGGCAATGTGGAACAAAATGTTATTTCCAGTCTGTGGCGTAGGTTTCAAATTACCAAAGACGTCCGACGTGACCCATACCAGGTCACTCACGGGTCACAACACAACCCCTCAGCAGGATCATTATCTGACACTAACCGCACGACGTAATCGACATATGTGTACCTGGCAATTGGCATCAAAGGTAGCAGTAGCATCAGGACCACGGATTTCAATGCAAACTGTATACCGATGGTTACATACAGCTGGTCCCTACGCCAGGCGCCCCATGTGTCCCGCTCAACAATGTGCAACGGCGGACCCATTTATGGTGTAGTAAGGGACACCAGGCTTGGACCATGGTCCAATGGGCCGAAAGTTTATCGCCGACGAGTCGCAATACACCCTACAAAGTGATTCGCGACTCACGCTGGTTTGGAGAGAACATGCGTCTCGCTACAATCCACATAATATCACGGAAAGGGACTGGTATGGTGCTGGTGGTTTACTGCTGTGGGCTGGTATAATACTCAATGGACATACAGAGCTACGCACTTCGAAGGCGCTACTGTTACTGCTTGCTGATATAGACGCGAGGTGCTGAACCCTCATGTGCAGCTGTGGCGGGGTACAGTGGGTTCATCGTTCATATTTATGCATGATAACGCACGATGTCTTCGAGGCAACCTGATGGAGGAATTTCTTCAGAGGAAGGATATCAAAAGCATAGAGTGGCCAGCACGGTTCCCAGACCTAAAATCCCATAGGACATGCATGAGATGCATTGGGAAACCGAAATACAGCCGCCTCCACGCAGCACCTCCGTACTGCCCGTCGTCGAGAGGAGGGAACGTATTCCAGCTGACGTCATCCACGCCCTGATTACAAGCATGCCGCTTCGTTGTGAGGCCTGTGTTGCTACCAGGGATGATCACACCCCATATTGATAGTCAACATCAACCACCTCAGACGCCAGGTTCTCCACGTTTTTTATGTATAGCGTATGCCACCTTGGGGTCGTGTGTCATTAAAATTCAATTCCTTGCCATAGAACTGTTTCCGTTTTTCTTTCCTCCGCGATGGCCTTTCATACATGTCTACACGTTTGTGGTGCCTGGGACCGTTCAGATCTGCGTGTATTACACCGACTGTCATTATGCTATATTTTTGGACAGCAGCGTATTTAGATTTTGTCCTTTAAGAACTTGTTCCTTATTTCCCAAAAGAAATGAGTTAACATTAGCTTCAGGCATATATAAAAACATTTAAGTAGTATCCGTTAAGAACCTGCTTCTTATTTCTTTTTGAATCTGTACTTGCAGAAGAGCAACACTATCTATTATACCGAAACATGGTGAACTTCAGTTATTCGTTTTACTTTCAAGTCAAGGGATAACATTTTGCTTCGAAGACCTATTTAACGAAGCTGAATTATTTTTCGTTTTCATTCTAGGTGAAAATACATTTCATATCGACATTTTCAACGTACTTTTTTGTATTATACGCTGGAGAAGACTTTAATAGTTAATTCATTGATTCTTCTTTAGTTCCTTTCGCATCAGAATTACTGCCAAGAGACAAATTCATACTTTCTCCACGGATTCAATTGATTTCTCTCTTCACAAAAAAAACAAAAACAAACAAACAAACAAAATCGGTAAATGTTCCGAGGGAGGCCTTAAGACATGTTGAAAACAAATGTCTTTATAAATCACACATTCGAAGAAACTTACAATCTATACAATGAATATTGAATAAAACGATATGATTTAATGTCGAAAGAATTTCGCCATCTCTCTTGGTATCGTAGCAGGAAAGAATTATTTCTGCTGATATCTATCTGCGCCTCCTCTTCCATCGGCCTCTTTGCACCGAAAACCAGTCCAAACACAGCATTGGTTTTAAATATTAATGCCCTTATCCCTGGTAACAGCAAACAGAAGAAAGCTTTCATGACGAAAAAGCTGACCTGAGCAAAGGTGCAGCTGTTGACTGCAAGATTCAAAGAGCATGTACCTCATCCTCCACGATATCACCCACCCACATTTCAAGCTGATCCATTCTCGTGAACCTTTCGTATCTCTTTCTCTCTCTGTGTGTGTGTATATAGAAAGAGAGTGAGTGATCTACGTGTTTGCTCATAGTACACATTCAGTGATACCAAACGCTTGAAAATTCCCGCACAAATATGTTTAAAGTTTCCCTTTTTAGCATCAAGATATCATACAGAGGGTATTTTTTTTTGTTTGTTTATTTATTTTCATCTTAATTCCAATTCTTTAATTTGTATCTGCACTTGGCTGTCAGTTATTGCCTGTCATTGTTGTCAATAATATACTTGTATTAACCATGAACAGTTTGTCAAATGAAACTTATCCTGGTTTTGAAATCTTTCATATTTGTGCTGCTTTGCTTATTTATAGCATTCGTTGGTATTAAGAGATCTATAACCATTGTTGCCCACAATATGAAGAGTTTAACAGTGCATGGTAACTCATGTCGGAAATTTATAATGAACAAATCCTGAATTTTCATGTGTTATGCGTTTGTGCTAAATTTTATGTTTTAAGTGTATTTAGTCATGAGTTATAAAATAACCAATTATTGTTGGCAACAATGAATTGATTTTAACCATGATTAATGATGAAATCGAATCTCTGATGTGGACAATCGCTTCGTTTGCGCGTGTTCTTTCTTTTCTACTGTGGATATTGGAAAAGTTAACTATTCTTGGTCTATATCTATGTTTAAAATTATTTTTTTTCACCATTGAAAAAAAAAGATAAGGCGTTTTATGTGTCATCTAACGTTCGAGATTCACATTAAGTGGTCCTTACAATAACGTTAAAAGCACGTGATAGCTCTGAAAAGCGCTTTTTTTTTTCAATATTACCTGCGTCCAAAGCACGATTGAAATCCCCTGCCCATGAAAGTTGTCAAGGACTACTGTATACGGTCTCTAGTCTTCATAATAAATAAGCCAAATGTAGATGGGAAAGTTGGCGAAATACTGGAAATTCGAATCAGATGGTGCTGCTGTTAGTCGATTATAACACCATATGCGCCAAGAAACTGAACTACTACAAAATAAGTACATAGCGCACAGCTGATAGAAAGAGACTTCACGATTGGTGGGTTTGATTTCGTGGAGCCAATTATTGTTCACCTTCGATCCATTTTTTCCTTTCGTGCCAACAACGAAGCTTTATTTCGATTGACTGTCCCTGTTCGGGCGCCATAAATTATATGTGGCTTTGTGTAGAGAGAGTAGAGAGGTGAAGACTGATACGCATGCACTTTCTGTTCTGTGGTAGAAATAAAAGTCAAAAAGAAAATATATATAGAAAACTCTTCAATAGCTTTACTAAATTCCTTATTTTACGTGACCATTGAACAGGAAATTATTTCTAATTCGATTGATTTTGTTAACGACTATATTAGGCGGATTGATATTTTTAAACTTCATGAGTTTGACGCGTAGCGAAGCATACTGCACATGCAGCAGACAGACAATTCCTGCGACAGTGATATTATGATGTTTTGCCCCATTGACATCAAATTTCCGATGTGGTGCTGGAGATTCAGTTCAATTACTGATCAGAACTTTTACAACTTAGAGATCATAGAGATATGTTTTTCTTAGAATTTCTAAAATTCAGGTATCTAGATTTGGAAAACATTGTTGGCGATGTGGTTTAGAGAGAACATTTTCACTGCGTGGATTAAAAAATTGAAAATCATTAAGTCATGAAGTTCATTTTTAAAAAATGAAGATACCATTTCTCCTTTACATTTTTGTGCACATTTTTAAAATTGTATCTTGTTAGTATTGCGCGCAAGATGTACAAGAAGTATAAATGATAAGTTTCCGACGTTTCATCTTCATTTTCAGAAGGTGAATTTTGATCGCTGGTTGTATAATGTGATTATACACATTTATTGTACACAATGTACTCTAATAACATCAGGATTACCCGTCAAACTTCATCAATGTCGAGCGAGAAAAAAAATGGAACTAGTATACATTTTATATTAAGGTTAGTGTAAAGCAACAATCTCTAGCGCTAGATTGCAGCACTAGCTTCGTATGTTTCTAACGTACTCTTTTCGTAGCACGAAATTATAATGCTGTTTCTACAAATTCAAATCTAGAGAGTTAAAACTTTCAGAGAACAAAGTTACGATTCATTTCAAAATATTACAAACTATCAAACAATTTCAACAATGAACAAAAATGAAGATAAGAAACATCGGCACGGATGCAGGTATTGGTAGAAGATTTTATCATCTCCTGATTCAATACGGTCACCAGAAATACATAAAGAAATCAAGATATTTTGAAATGGTTATGAACTTTCTTCTCTAAAACTTTGAACTCTCTAAGCTTGAATTTGTAGGAGCAACATCACAATTTTGTGCAACGATAAAAATATATTAGAGACATACGAAGGTTGTGCTGCCACCTAGTGTTGGAAATCGACGGTTTACAATCTCCCGCAACTGGTTATCATCGAAATGAGCCGTGTTTTATCTCCACTCCCGCTAACATCTTTTATCCCTTTCCTGCCAAACCAGAGTAGCATTTGAATCCACTCTAAGTCGTAAAAATATTTATTAGTTCACTTCGTTGTGTTTTTAAATTACACAGAAGTGATCAATTTCACACCGATACATAGTTAAATTACACAGAAGCGACCAAGTTCTCGAGTTCACATCGTTTTATCTTTAAACTTCACAGAAATGTCCAATTTCCACATCGTTGTATATTTAAAGTACCCAGAACTGACCAAATTCATGTCGTTACATAATTGAATTACACAGAAGTGATCAAGTTCAAAACGTTGCATATTTAAAGTACACATAATTAGCCAAAACGTGACTCGTCTGAGGTCTCGTAAATGACATTACATTACATTTGTTAACATTAGTTTCAAGTGAGTTATTGCTACACCATTTAACTATTTCGTTTATGCCAAGCTGTAGATTTTCACAATCATTCATTGAATTTATAGTAGAGTAAATTTTTAAGTCGTCAGCAAATAAAAGTTTGTTAGGTGTTTTGATACAAGCAGGGAGATCATTAATGAACAATAAAAATAATAGGGGTCCTAGGTTCGACCCTTGAGGCACTCCAGAAGATACAGGATATTCTTTGGATATTCCACCTTTGTAAACAACATATTGTTTACGATCATTAAAATAGGACTCAAATAACTTAACCAGACCTGGGGGAAAATGAAATTGAGTAAGTTTTCCGTAAGAATGCAGTGATTTACTGTGTCAAATGCCTTAGCAAAGTCCGTGTATATTATATCCACTTGCTGGCCCTGGTCTAAGGTTGAAGTTATGTAGTCAGTAATGAGGCAAAGATTCGTTACAGTTGACCTGCCACTGAGGAAACGATGTTGAAATTCTGATATTGATGGTCTGACATGAATACTGATTTTTTTTGTACAATATTGATTCAAATACTTTGGCAAATGTGCATAATATGGCAATTGGCCTATATTTTTTTTTATTTCAGATTTGCTATTGCCTTTAGGTATGGGACAAATTTTTGTTGTTTTCCATTTATCCGGAAACACATTACAAGTGATTATTAGGTTCTATTTCCTCATAAAGGTGAAAATTGAAATATACAATTGCAGATTTGGCAGAATAGAGATAGAGCAAAGAGACTAATGAAAGTAATATCAAAAGTAAAGCGAAAGATCATGACCGCTGAAAAATACTAACTTTGTGTTGAAGCATTTACCGCGATTGACAGAACATTTATGGCGATTATGAAGTGCAAATATATTAAAGAGAAAAATGGGGAAGGAGGTCGATTTTACCCTAATCTTAACCATTTTGTGACAATAATCCCTTTTTTGTCCCTCTCTTGAGGTTATTCTCACTGAATATCGCAACACTGGGAAATTTCCCTCTACCTGAACTATTTCAATAAAGAAGAGGGTCGAATCCTTCTGACAGAAAAGTCACTTCCTTTTCTCTTCTCTTCCTATGTGTGTTTGCGACAGGGGCGGATTCGAAGCAGGAAGGGGCAGAATAGGGAAATAGGAAGAGGAAAACAGTTAAAAGATCGATTAAAACAGTTGGTGTACTTTCAAGGGAGAAACTTGAACGGGAGGATGCGATCGAAACTATAAAAATGTCGCATTTCGTTCTCAGCTTCGTTTATGCGGCTCAAGACAATTGCCGATAGGGAGAAACTACGTACCTTTCTTTTGGTGTATGATTGCGTGGCATATGTGAGGGCAAAGGAGGAATACTTTGAATTATGCATAAACTGATGAACGATAAATCGAAACTCAACATTATGTCTTTACAGTCGTCTAAAATTTATACTTTATCGAAAACTTCATGGTTGGCCAGGTACTATGTTGAAGGTGCATTTGTCTGGAGTGACTGAGGAAAACCCCTGGAAAAAACTCAATCAGGATGGTCGGCCGCTGGGATCGAACCCACGACCTACTGAATACTATGCCAACGCTTTACCACTTTTTTCAAAAAAAATATGTTTTGCCCTAAGCGGGGTGTTTTTTTTTAACGAATTATACGTGCACATGTTTATGTGATCACTGACTACTGACAACACAGTTAAAATCACATCCATGCCCGAGGTGGGATTCGAACCCACGATCCTTGGGTCGCCAGACTATCACACTAGCGGGCACGACCACCTGGATCGGCAACCACTGAGCTACGGCGGCTGGGTATAATTCCTCTATCATACATTAATAATGTGATACAACCTAGAATAGATAGATATTTCGATGCGCCTCATTTCTGTTTGAATATTTATTACTAACCACAAATAAAACTAAGTAATTTATTGTCTATCAATACAAACATGTTGCACTGCGTTACAAAAAAAAAAATGCGATCGAAGTATTTCGTATAGTGGGGCAAAAGCTCAACGATTTTTTTTAAAATCTGTTTTCCACTTCTTTTTTTTTAAAAAAATAAAGATCTTTATCTACAAGTAAAATTATTGTATATACGAATGTGATGCTTAGGGAATAAATCCTTCTGTGTTTCAGGTAAATAGGACAATTGCGAGGCGAAAAATGGCCGTTCGAAGTGACTCCTACGTATATTCTTAAGCTAATTCCTTCGAATATTTCGATATCACTGATTTAAGATTAGAGATTTATTGCTCATCACAGATCACGAGCATGACTAAACAGGGTTGAAAAAAAAATGTTTTATTTAGAAAAAAGAAAACATATGTTTAAAAGATGTTTTTTTATGTTTTTTTGTTTTAAGCACTTTTTATAGACTGCAAAAAAAAACACTGTTTAAAACGTATTAAACCTTTTCTTAAAAAATAAAAATTGCTAGGGGATATGATAGGTACTCCATCTGCAGTAGCTTCTATAACATTTCAATCGCGCTTGTAACAATTAGCATATTCACGCATTTATTATTTTTATTATTCATGTATGATTTCTTTTTCTTAATGTAATCTCGTCTTTTATATTTCGTTTCTGATTCGAGCATTTCTTTTAAAATAAACGTGAAAGGATTCTAATACCGACATGCATTCATTTTTCTACTCGTGCACATTTGAATTTACTATTTCCTGAAAGAGTCCCAGGCAACTAACGGATTGCATTTTCGGCGACCTGAAAGAGACTACTCCAGAATGGATTCTATAGCAACCTTCTGCTAATTGCAAACACCATTAACCACGACAGAGACTGCGCCCAGTGAAGGAAGACCTCCCGCTGAGATTCACAGTACCTTTCCATAGTTCATACGAGTACTAGACTCTTCGTTGGCCAGCTTGGAGACCCATTGTCGAAGGGGTGAGACTCTGAAGCTACTAGTAAGCACGTTCCAGGAATCTAGCATTTGGGAAGAAACGTTAGGCGGAAACAATGAATAAAGGACACCCAGATGGATGACCCACCTTTCCTTCCTTCCTTTCTTTTTTTTTAACGTAACGGGATCGAGAGAGAGATCGAAAAGCGGGAACACACTCTTAAAAAGTTAGTATTGCTCTAGTCGTCGAAGTGTGTGATAATGCATTCAAAACAACATTTCTGCCACCAGCAAGTGTGAAGCGCGAGCTAATTTTTTTATACGTATAGCCTTTTGTGTACTATGAGTGGCTGATTTCCTAAGTGTGTGCGGCTCTGAAATTCGATCTCTTACTCGGTCTAGTTTATTTGTCAATGCGTTTTCTATATACTTAAGAAGATATATAAGTGATACGATGCAGTGTGAAGAGGGGTACTGGTGTAAATCCATGCAACCTAGCGGAACTCTGTGTTCGTCAACAGCAACGAGAGTGACTACCATATGTAGCTGGACTACGCAGTTGTCGAACCCCGCATCCATAAGGTACCAAAAGTCAAGGATGGTACATGCTTTAATTAAGGTAGGATCAAACCTTTTCTTGTATTCGCACCATCCGTATACCTTGGCCAAGAAGCGTCGAAAACACTGGTATCTTCTGAAACGCAAAAGATACCGAATGTTTGAGGAAAGATTCTCAAGTTCTTTTCTTTCCATTACGTAGCGTGGATACTACCCCTTTCCAATGTATTGAACCAGACTTCATTTATCTGAACTAAAACTTTGATTCTTGCCGAAAAGTTTTTTTTAACCTCTAACTTGTGAATGTCGGAATGGTACGAAAACTTTTAGTCATCAACGCCGAACTCTGCTGAACTATCAATTGGTTCATCTCAATCTTTCTTTCTTTTTGAAAAGTACTTGGAAAAACTCTGTTAAAATTTAAAAACTTAGATTAGAATTGGAAACAATTCTTCTTGAAACCTCGGATCAATTATTATTTTTTTTACGTCACTTGCCGTTAATGGCACCGTTGTAGTGTGACCTTTAGGTCTAGTGCTTAACTTCCCTGTGTGAACGTTTCGGAGTATAGTCTCCATCTTTTTCTTATAATTATCGCAGAAACATAATAGTCCTTGCTTGCCACATTGGCTTTAGAACAGTGGAGAGAAACTATCAAGAATTCCAAATATCAGAATTATTCAGATACTTTCTATTTTTTTGTGTGTACGAGAAACGATAAAAGAAAAGTTATTATATATATGTATGTGTCCTATAGTACGTTCTAACACCTTAAGTTACATTTTTTTTGTTTTTGTTATTGTATCTGGTTTAAAGATAAATAAGGGAAGTTGTCTTACTTTGAAAGAAATGTTTGTAGCTCGCAGCCGCACCTCCTCCGCTGACCGAAGTCCAGTTTGTATGTCTCGTTAAGTCTGGACCATTGGGAGTGACAGAGCACTTACACAGACCAGTTAGTTGATTCAATTTTCAGTCGGGTAAATGAAATCAAAAATATTGTTTTGTTTGGAACTTGTTTTTTTTTCTAACCTCAAAATTAATAATAATACAAAATTCCGTTGCCCAACCGGTTGTATAGAATCCTTATGTAATCTACAAATATCCATATATATATTGAATAGTGTGTAATGAATTCTTGGCCAAGTATTCAGATATTTCGTATAATGTATTTAGTTGGTAAGATTATTGATTTATGTGTGTGTATGCGTTATCCCATAAATGTTTACCGTAGATATAGTGTGAGATATTTTTGATAATACTATTGTTTTCCACGAAGTCAGCTATCTACCTGCATGTTTGAGTCTGAA
>JAGDQP010015377.1:492-42907 GCA_022664845.1 Lepisma saccharinum
GTGTGTGTGCTATTTGGCATAATCATAATCTAGTTTTCATGTTTTTCATTGGTCTTTCTCTCTTCTTCTCTTTCTTGATGTATTGTTATCGTGTCTTCGCTGCGTCTTTCTCTTCTTCTTCTCTCTCTCTTTACTTTTCTCTTACTTTACACAAACTCTCTCTTTTTGTGTTCCAGAGCCAATTTCGGGCCACTTTTGATGACCCTTTGATAGGGCCTGACCCAAACATAAGTGACCCCCTAAACCGATTGACCCGGTCTGGAAAATCTATGAACTGGGAATTTCGGAGATTACAAAGTATTCCGAACCAGTATGTTTAATAAGCCTCACCGAATTTGCAAACTAGCCTCGCGCAAACAAAGAATGTGTGTTACACTTTTGACATTATCCTAGATGTTTCTCAAAACTCTGGAGTTTCACTAGAATCATGAGTATTTAATCTGACCACCAAGTTTGGTCTCCATTCTGAAAGTGACTAAATGAATGTTTGAAGCACCCTTTATATATTGGAATAACCCTGAAAAAATATAAAATCCAAAAGTTACTTCTCTCTTGCTGTTAGATTTGATTTGTGGGAACTGAACTTTTTACTGTGGGAACTGAACTTAATATTTTAACTACGTTTAAATTCCAAATTTTTATCTGTACTTCTTCTTCTTCTATCTCCCCTTTTCTCTCTCTCTCTCTCTCTCTCTCTCATTTCTCTGCCTCTATCTAACAGATATACGATCGGTTTCAATGTTTCATTGTATGTGTTAAAATTTCTCCCTCCATCAACTTATGTATATTGATTCGTCTCGCCTCTATTCTTTCATTTTATCGTTCACAAACATGCCTATTTTGAAAAACAAAACGTACTCATAATGTTTGCTGATTTCAGTATGGGCGAGACGAAAGAAGGAGAAAGAGGGGATTTCCAGACACGATTATGGGATAAGAAGGTGCCACTTGGCCGGCATTCGTTGTCGCAATCTTTTTCATGCGCAGTGGGAAAACACTGGGAAAACCTAAGTCAGGACAGTCAGCCGCTGGTACCGAACCTAGGACCTCCGGAGAACGAAACGAACGTTTTACCAAGTAAGGTACGGCGCTCGGAAGTAAGCATACTCGTTTCGATGTTTATCACATGCACGCACACACAATATCGTACGCACGCACACACAAAATAACGTAAATAACAAAATAATATCAGAAATTATAAAGGATAAATATCGTGCCCTATTTTTCAGAACTGAAAGAAATAAGAAAGAAACCATAGGTTTTAAGTTCATTTTTTATTCTCCATGTTCGGTAAGGATCTTTTCTATTGGACAATTTGAATTAAACTTTTCAATACACTTCAACTAGTGGCCCACCTAATATAAAAATGATGTTAGGTTTCCTGTTTTGGTGTTTGAAATACGACTTGCTTACATTTTTTTATTATTTGCTACACACTACAAGAAATCATGAACATCTTTCCAGAACCCAGGACATGTGATAATGTTTCCTCTTAAAGAAACGAAAATTCCAACTCTTGCTCGTTCACGCACACACTCTCAGAATCACACACCGCCCACTCTACGTTAGTTGGGTGGCCTATCTTGTAGGCTTAGAGAAAAATCGTGTATAACAAAGTCAGGTGAACATTATTTTGGCCATGATAGTACATACCAGACGGCGTCAGAGAATATCCTTCAGTGGGCCATTACAGGCACCAATGAAACAGACTCATATGTAGAATAACACAGGAGTGTATGAGCTCGTACAATGTTCTACTTTAAACACCGACAATAAGGTCCAGAAAGTGCAGTACACTGTCATTCATTGATGAATCTATGGCATATATAACCTTACCTAATCTAGCTTATGTGACAAAAACATGACAACGGGCGTTTGTAGGACATTTTTCGTCTTATTTCGAACAGTTTCCACTTTGTTGTAGAGAGGTACCCGGGGCACAGCTTTTTCATCTCCTATGTCTCTCGCAGCATAGTGAAGGGGGGCGCATTGAGGGCTGCAAAATTAATTATTCACTATGCTGAATATTTGAGCCAACAACGATACATTTGTTTGTTACACTATAAAATTTATACGATTTTTCTTATTATTCTCAGAATTGTGCAAAAGTGACTCAGGTCCATTTCTGCAATAAACCATTCATATATCATCATCATCATATTCAGCCGGTTTTCCATCCACTGCTGGATGAAGACCGCCTTCCCCTTTTCTTTCCACATATCGGTCTGCTGCTATCCTCATCCATGTAGATCCTGAGAAACGCTTGATTTGATCTACCAATCTTACATTTGGACGTCGTCTCGATCATTTCTATTCTTTAGGAATCCAATGTTGTACATTCTCCATCCATCTTCCTTCTGTTCGTCGAGCTATGTGACCGACCAATCTTCACTTCATCTTCTTCGCAGTCTTGATTATATCCTTTACCTTTGTTTGTGCGCGAATCCATTCATTTGTCCCTCCTGGTTATTCCTAGCATGTATATCTCCATTGCTCTTTGTGTGACTCAAAATCTTTGAGTCATTTGAGCATTCAATGTCCAAGTTTCACAACCATACATCATTACAGGTTAGACACATTGATTATAAACTTTACGCTTCAGATACATTGGTAGTTTGGTTTTGAAAATAAAGTGTAGTCTTTCAAACGAACTCCACGCCATTTTACATCTTCTATTTATTTCATCAGTCAACTTGACATTCGATGTTTTAAGCTGGCCTAGGTAAACATACTCATCAACTATGCCTATTGGCTCTCCGCTAATCTTTATTTCCATTTTTGCAGCATGTTGATTGTATATGACTTTTGTTTTACTTAAGTTCATTTTAAGGCCTATTTTCGAACTCTCATTATTCAGTTCTTCCATTCTGGTTTGTAGTTCTTCCGCATTTGAAGCAAACATGACTATATCATCAGCGAACCGTAGGTGATGAAGATATTCGCCATTAATTTGTATTCCCACTTCATCCCAGTTTAAATTTTGGAACACTCTCTCCAGGACTGAACAAAACAGTTTTGGAGAAATTGAATCTCCTTGCCTTACCCTCTTTCCAACTTTAAATTTTTCACTTTCTTGATGTAGTCTAATGACAGATGTGGTAGTAGAGTAAATGTTTCGCAGTAACTTGATGTATGCACTTTCGATGCCTGGATGTTCAAGTGATTTGCATAACTAAAAAGAAAAGCATGAGGCGAGGTCTCATTTACAATCACTTTATAAAATCTTTGATTGGCTCACCCCATGCTTTTCCTTTTAGTCATGCACAAACATATTTTTTCTTTTTAGTACGAATTGTTTAAGAGAAGTATGTATTTAAAAAGTTTATTTTTTCGAGTTATTTCGGTGTTCGGATACTTTTTCTGAAGCTGTTTTGTGACCCAAATCCTAAAGTGTTTTGCAAGCAGTCAAAGCCAACATCGTTGATGCTAGTATTTATTCTAGGATAAAGAAGTTCATATTAAAAAATATATGCTTTTAAAATATACAAATGAGGTAGGAGGTCCGAATATGGCCCACCTTTACTTTGCTTTTTTTTCACTAAGATATACTATTTATTCGTGCGAATCGACTGAACCATCAAGTTGGAAGACTATTTGGACAAATTAAAAAATAAATCTGCTTCCTAGAAATGACGTATAAAAATGTAATAAATCGAAAACTAAAATGTTGCCAGTGGGCCATATTGGGAAAAGTTTAGAACGTCATGTCTCACATGAGGAACAAAGAAATGGTGCGTGATCTTTAGCGGTGATTCCAACACACGCTTCATGAACGTATTTGTACTACGACACATAAAGATGCATGTCTGCAACCTTGTCTGTCTGACAAAGGTAACAAAACCAAGATTTACAAGACTTGGAACAACTCAGTGTCGGTTCTTCAGGACTATTAGAAGCGGTTGCTGAAGTTCTGGTCGTTTTAAACGTGGTGACACCTGCTTTGTTTTGGTTTCAACCTTCTTATTCTTTGTATTGGAATTAGTAGCTTCCTTATTACCTGCCATTATCTTGTTTTAATTACTAAGCATTATGATGATGAGTGTTCAGTACAAACATTTCAAAAACCGAATTCTTTCAATTTAAACATTTATGACTGCATTTTGCCCAATATGGCTGTGGGCCATATTGATCACTATTGACCTCTTTACTTTTTCTGGCGCCTGCTAGTTACACAATGCAATACATTGTGTCACGCACATTTTACGTTCACGTATGCTCACATAGCTACATTATCCATGCATTATACTGATTGGGTTTTCAACAATGGATACTGAAACGAAACATTACTTACTTTGCTAAAATATTTTCTTGCTCAATATGCCACTTCAAATGGAGCTGCTGCCGCTCATGCCACTAGCAAACAAATGAGTCGCGCAAAAATGCTTTCTCTTGTCATGAGGATATAATTTACGGTGGCATCTAGTAGCACAAACGGAAAGCTGCAGAGATCTGGGGTGTGGGCCATACTGGGGACCCAGGCCATAATCGGTACACTTACCTTATATAAAAATATATGGAGGTAACAATGGAAATAATTATTGTCACCTGACTTACGTCGTTGTGGAAAATTTCATCATTGTGTGACGTCGGGAAATGAACTAAATTTGCGTTAAAATATTTGAGGACACCACGACCCATTGTGAGCTAGAGAAAAGAATGTAAAAACAGTTTTTTACATTGTGGGGAGTGTATGTCTGAACTTTTTCTATCTACTGCACTTGATTCATAGTTTTCGCATTTATCCAGGTACTAAGCAATCTGAGGGTAGATATTCGAACTCTTAAATGGTGAAAAGTGTTAATGGTGAATAGAACCAATTATGTGTTCCAGCTTCATTTACTATTTTATTTTAATTGTAAAACATTATTTTTATGATCACTGTGTACGTTTACATTCCATTACATAAATATAATTTATTTATCAAGAATTATCATTGAAATTATTCGTGAAGATTTATTATTCTAAGTTTTCCATAAACAAAGTCTGTACGAGTAATTCAAAATAATATTTCCGTGGAAACAGAAACTAGGACAGATGCTAATAATACATTATGATAGTTAAATGAAATTTTTTTCATTATATCTTTACTTCGCAGATGTTATTGACATTACAAGGTTCAATAAACAATGAGTGTTGATCAGAAGCTTGAATGATATAAAATATTGCATCTGTTTTCGTGTCTTCCAATTCGCTTTCAATGGAGATGGTTATTTACCCAAATGTTTCTTTACTTATAAAATAGCTGGAGCGTGTTAGCAGATAAACAGTTTGAGGCAGAGATCGAACAACTTCTGAAAATGTTTACCAAATATTTTCTCGTATTTCTTCTTAGCTTTACTTTCGTAAGTATGATGTTATTAATTACGATATCATTAACACTAATTTATCATTTCTGAAAGTATCAATATATGGTATATCAGATTATCCCATAAGTAATGTCGTATTTTTGCACCGTGAGGAAAAGAAATATAACCTACCTGCAACACTACCTTTAGTCAGGAAAAACAGTCACCAACTGACTCCACAACACTCTGCCACCTGCAGTCAGTTGTTGAGTTCCGCTGAAAGAAATCACCAGTTTTGGAGGCAAAGAACTTGGTCACTGTTCGTCGCACGTCATCCTCATTTTGCAGTGTTTTGCAGGCTGCAAAAAAAGACAGTAGTATGTTGGTGCAAGATCTGGTGAGCACGCCGAGTGGGGGAGTTTCTCCCAGTCAAAGTTCTCGATCTTAGCACAGGTCCTTCTTGCCGTGTATGGGCGAGCGTTATCACCATGGATGAGCACACCCTTCTTGTTAACTAGAGCAGGACGTTTCCTCAACATTGCAGTCCGTAGGCGTTCAAGCTGCAAATGACAGTAGACATTTGCATTGATGGTCTGGTTACGTGCCAAGAGCTCAAAATGGATTATCCCGAGGATATCCCACCAAACACTCAACATCACTTTGCAGGGGTGCGGATCCTGTTTTGGAACAGTTCCTGCGGCCCTCCCCTTAGGTACCTACTGCAGTTTGCGTGTAATGTTATGGTAGAGGATAAACTTTTCATCTCGTCACCAATCTCTTCAGCAATGGTTCACGTCTGACGGATGAGCAGGGAATTACAGGTGTCAACTCGCTGCTACTTCTATTGACGCCTTATCGCATGAGGTACCCATTTTCCGAGTTTCGACATATGCCCAAGACGATGACGATAAATGGTCCAATGCGTGACATGGAGTTCGGTGGCCAGTTCAACAGTTTGCATTGGATTTGCCTCCACCCGTTCTCGCAGGCCATCGTTGTCCAACTGCACAGATCTCACTTTTCGTGGCTTATCAGTGAGATCGAAACCTCTGGAACCACTTCTGGCACTTTCACATATCCACAGAATCCTGCCCTGACTATATATGGCATTGATGTTTCGTGCAGCTGCGCTGACTGGATGTACCTGATGAAATTCATACAGCATGACATCCCGTTTGTGGTCCTCCGACACTGCCATGATCAAACACAAGCCACACTACCAAAACGTGGAGTAGGCCATTCTCCTTCTATACACTGCTGCACAATCCAGTGCCCTATGTGACTCAGCTATTGCACGTGCCGTCTTGTTCACTTCTCACTTGTCAGACGGCGTCATTGCACTTACGACATTACTTATGGGATAAGTCGATAGATCTATTTCTTCTAAATTTACACTGATGATCTCCAATTATTTCATCTAAGTATACATTTAGGCATGCTAGCAGAATATTACTCAATACTTGGTAACATGCTGGAAGTAACTACCAATATATAACGCGGTAATTATTACAGTCAGATTAATTGTCATTTTAAGAACCGGAACACTTACTAAGGTTTTCCATTCGTTTGAAATCTTCTTTCCTTTCCACATAGCGGTTGTCAATTTATGTAGTTTCTTGATTAGTGTCGTTTCTCCCACTTTAATAAATTCGGCTGGCATATTGTCAGTTCCTTCCATGTGATTTGAAATTTTTTTAATTTGTTTAATGAAATTTCGACCTCGGCCTCGCTAGGTTGGAGTATCCACAGTTATGCGGTGTATTTCAAATTGCTCTGTTTGTTTTCAGGTGGGTATATTAAGAAGCCTGTCGAAATTACTTTTCCACACATCGACAATTTTAGTCGAATCGGCTTGAAGATCTCCACGTTTATTGTTAATCATACTTAGCCTCGGTTCATAACCTGTTCTTAATAAGTTTCTCCCTTTCTATAGATCTCTCATGTTATAGATATATGAAAACTGGTATAGTGTAATGCAAGTCCTTATTCATGTGAACGATGATCCTTTTGAGAAACCATTAGTCAACTAAACAGGCTGGAGACAGCTTTCACGATCACCATCTGGAAGGATATACTGCAGGGATTCCAGAGTGTCACCGTGCCATGAAATTACAGTGTCAACATAGATTAAACAATAGTGCATGATTTATTTGAGTCACTTGTGAACTTTGTAACTTCTCTTCGTGACATGTTCGACCCTTATGAGCAAAAGTCCATGGAGAAAACTGATATGGATTACGAGGGTAGTTATAAAAGGTTAAGAAAACGTAACATTCAAGCCGATGAAGAAAGAGGCAATGAGGTTGTTCTAACAGGAAGAGGAAAAATAAAGTTGGTGTTTCTTCCTATTCTCGATAAATTGCACACCGAATTATTTAGAAGAACGGAAAGCTATAAATTGTCTGACAACTTCATGGTTTTCAGTAAGTTTGTGCAAACTTCTTTTTGTGTCGTTTCTGAACGCGCAGCTAACCTTCAGGCTGCATAAGAAAATGAACTGGAGTCAACCTTCCAAACTGAATGTTTTCATTTTGCGGTGCTTCTGAAGACTAGAGAAATCTGTGATTCGCCAGCAGAAATGTTAGCATTTATACGGGAAGAAAAGCTGCAGTCTGTGTTTCCAAATGTGGACATTGCATAAAGAATTCTTTTGTACTGCTGTAAAAAACTATTCAGCTGAACGTTCGTTTTCGCTTCTAAATAAACTGAAGATATATCCGTTCAACCGTGTGTAATAAAAGACTGAACGAGTTATCTATTCTCCACACCGAAGCAAACCTCTGGACTGATGGACACCAACTTTATAAAGAACTTATACACGAGTTTGAAGCAACCAAAGTGAGGCGGAAGCACCTTCTTTTTTTTTATGACTGGTGTTGAGTGGTGAATTTAATATCTCAATACATTACATAATTTAGGTATAGCACATACAGAAAATGAATTGTTTATACTATATTTGTATTACTGATTTGTATCTTTCGCTTTATAATTCAATATATTCTCTATTTTTTTATATTAGCCTGTAAAGATACTGGAAATAAGATTTTTCTTTTGAGAAGGGCGCACATTAAGTTTGTGCCTAGGGGCGACGAGGAAGCTTAATCCGCCACTGTGTGTATGTCTTTGGGTTCAATGTACGTGCTCTTTACTAGTAAGTTTTCCGAAATCGCAGAAGTTATGTCTTTCTCCATTGTTGTTGCTAATTTTGTGAAGACTTGATTTGCCTATAGTAGGTCTAGAATTTTGTTCGTACCTAAAGTTTTTTTTGTTCATCTCTAAGCTTTGCCGATGTCATTCGTCTTCAGCCTCAGGGTGGTAATAGTGAAGATGCTTCCCTTCACCATGATATTTATCTTCGGCTTTGGCTCTGCAAATCCCTCTATTAACTGCAACACAGCAATACTGGTACTGGTCCGGCCCGGAATATTTCCGGTAGCCGCCATATCTGATCAACCCGCCAACAAGGGAGATACCTACTGGAAGATCAGTAACTCAATCCGGCAAAGACGCCTAAAGACTATAAATAAGCATCCACAATCAACAAATGGCCAGAAGCTAATGTCAAATTTCTCAGTTACGATCTTTAGTTTGTCATAGTTCTCAATTTATAGAATATTTCAACTACTGGAGCTGAAAAAGCGAGAAAAGATTGATTTTGTACAGAAAGAAACAACATCTCATAATAATCGAGAAAATAAGACCCGCTACTGACATTAATTCTTTAACAAATGAACCTGTTTTGGTAGTATGATCAGTGGGCGGTTACTCGAGACTTCTGCTTTAACGTTTTCAATGCGCAATTTCTGTGTTCTCTTTGCACTAGTCGAATGCGCAAGGAAACTGGGAGCAACTGCCCCCTCGTCCTTCTAATCACCTCCGTGATATTAGGTCTACACAACATCATAGAAAGTATTTCGAATCTAGAAAAGGGACGAATTTTAAGTTATCAACATTAATGACGCATCAGTTGAGTATTATATTTTTGATATTTATAAACATGTTAAGTCAGTTATAAACCAAGGCCATCTTTTTTCAAATTGAATGTTAAGGACTCCTTCAAGATTTATTGTAATTGATTATTTGAATGTTTTAGAACTAATATAATAAACTTATCTGTTGAACTAGTAAGGAAAAGCCGTTGGACTTTTTATTAACTCTACATTCACAAACGTCTCAGCGTCATTTCTACAATGGACATTTCCGTTTTCCCCGTCCTTATATATTTTACAATTTGTTTGTGTACATCGGGTTAAATAACATATGATGTTTTTGAAATTTCAGCGCTACGGTTGTAGAAATATAGCATGAAATACTGAGAATTTAATCTCCTACGTCATACAACGAAAATCATATTCTGACTGGTTTACGTAATCAGTCCGTACTATTTCCGAAGCTATATGCTTCTCCCTATGTTACGTTCCTTATTCAGAAGTTTGAAGACGACAAAACGAGAAAGAGATAGAACATTCACATCATCACTTAACGAATAATTAATGTACAAATCTGCAAAACACACTTCAATAAGTTAAAACACCAAAACATGTTTTTAATAACAGAAATTGCTCGAAATATAGACAGGGAGCAGTCTTAACTTCAGTTGGTTAGCGCATGCAACTATTAATTTTTTATACTTTCACCTAAGGCTGTTCGAATCCTATCAAAGGCCATGTTTTATTTTACTTCACAAAACGCAAGAGTAACTTCAATGTAAAAGTTTCAATTTACTTTTTTGTTTCTTACATGCTTTTATTATTATTTTTTACAATGACATATTAAAACTATTCAATATATTCACGGGCTACAAGTACGTTAAATTGTTAACAGATGGCAGTAACGAACACTATTAATTCATGTGCTTTTAAGTTCTTGAAAAATACTTCACTAGCATTCATTAAAAAAGTATACGATTGTCGGATGTAAAAACCCACATTTTTTACAGAAAAAATAGGTAATTCTTTTTAAATACAAGAGTTCTAAAGAGCATTATTAGATTATATCTTATGATTTAATCATGAAAATGAAAAAAAAAGAAAAAAGAGCTGATATAAATTAGTGTTGAAGCTACCAAACTATATCAATATCTTAAAAAGTATTAAAAGTAAAAATCAATTTTAAATGAATAAAACGAACTAAATGACGTGTTAAGGCATACAGAAACGCTATTCACCACTTATACTATTTCTTTCGATCCATTTTTGCGATCCCTTTTTAACAATACTAACAAATCAAATATCATCTGTATGTCAATGACAATCAGTCGGAAGACTGATTACGTCATAACATGGCGGTGCTCGATTAAGCGCAAGGCTGAGACTCTTTTGAAGTAAGTCTTTATAACTCTTGATAAAATCATCACAGAAAGAAAAGAAAATGTTTTCCGTAGTCTACTTTAATATAATTTTTTTTTATTACAATAAAAAAATACTACCGGAAATGTCCATTGACCGCTAAACTTCTAGTCAGCGCTAAGTTGAGGCCAAATCTCATTTTGCGCACTCTCATTGGCCAAAATCAGACTTCGCCTCAACTTAGCGCTGATGGAAGTTTAGAGGTCGATTCTAGAAATGACCCTCATTCTATTTACGAGTATAAAATAGATGACAGTCAAGGTCAAGTTGGTCTCAATCTAGAAGCAGATAATACCGGCACACGCAGTATGTTTATTTATGGTTTTGTTGAATAATTGCTTATTTTCTGTTTCTTCTTATTTTAGATCCATTGTTCTTGGAGCGCCCCTCCGGTAGCAACTACCCAGAATCAACAACCCAATCAGCCACAATCTAAACAGTCACAGTTGTCACCACAACAACAGCAAAATGCGTGGTGGTCACTCTTTGCGAACAACGGGAACCCGGCTTTGTGGGGATGGTTCTCTGATAATGGATTGAGAATCAGACGTGCCAACTGACTTAACAGTAATAATTATTATTGATGTCAGCCATCCATTTGTATTCATAGTCCAAAGTTGAAATTTGTCTGTCGCAGTTTCTTGTAATACAAAAGCAATAATAATAATAATGCATTTGTATGTATTCATTTATTTTATTCTAAAGAAATGAGTATCCTCTCCTTGATTGCCGCTATCGCTCGTTACTGTAAAAACTGTTCAGAAACGTAAAAAAAAAAAAAAAGGAAAACTAACTGCATGGAAATTTTCAGAAACTTCACTAACAGAAACAAGACACCACTCTGTTTTCAGGAATACTGGCAGTAAAAGGAAAATGAAGATATCTCTGGCGGGACACGAACTCGTGTCGTTCAGTTAGAAATCTAGAGTTTTTCTTACTGGACGAAAGTGTCAGTGCCTTGGATACGAGGCCCTGCTCGACTTTCTCACAACCTCACCCCACCCAACCCCTATTCCAAACTGAGCCATAGTTGCCTAAAGACCGTAAATGACATTCAAATTGAAGACGTGATTCGGCACTGAAGTGAAGGGCCCAAGCCCATGAAATGATTCTTTTTGTACTGTAATCTAAAGAAAGGCCCAACTCCATGGATTTTAATGTTATATTTTGACGTGTAAGCAGTAAGATTTGGAGCTCTCTTTTTGACACAGATATTAGCTACTCTGTAAAGCATGCGTCTCTGTCACAGTGCGAACAAATCATTTCATGGCCGAATCACGTCTTCAATTCTATTGAATACATACGCAGACTACCAAAGTACCAATTACCAATGTTCTTGTATGACCACATTTTATTCAAGAAGAGAACTTCAAAGAAATGAGTGTCTAACCAGAAAACAATGAAAACAGTGATATTTCATGCAATGCATTTAGGGAGTGGGCATCTATCAGCACACTCGTGGTAAGACACCATTTCACTTGTCCCCCTCCCCCAAACACACACTGGCTTATTTGTGAAACATTCTAAGTAAGTACTTGACAGTCAAAACTATTGAAGTGCAATGTTCTACTCTGTTATAGAATTTATCCCGATCCTAAACTGTTTACTGACTAAAGGAAATTATTTTTAGGCTAAAAATAGAAAATATTTCTTTTAAAGGACTTGTTTTGTCTCCGCGTGACAGATTACACGAGATTCACCACAGCCTCTTAGAGAGCACTGACTACTTCTTTCACACCATACAAGTCTGCCATCTAGTGTTGTAGTTTTGAATTACACTACTGTGAGTAACTTCCCCCAATGGGCATCTTTCCTCAATGCACTCTATAGAACTCACTGGACATCATTGATTTGCAGTCATGTGACACGTGAAATTCAATGGTATTCAGATAAAACTTCAATAAAGTTTCCCTAAAATAAACCTTCCTAGTCGAACATTGAGAGATACATGTGCGTACAAAAAAATTGGTTTGCAAATGGTTTTTCCCACCCTGCGAAAAAACAGGTACCAGAGAAAACACGCAAGGTTCCAGGGAATATCACACCTTTTCCCACTACAAATAAGGACCTGGTGTATGATATCCTACGATTACATGACTTAACGTTATTATCTGTTGAGATATTTCGTCATTTATGGCGATGTCTTGCTATTTTTGGCGCGTCTGGTTTCGAACATGCGCATTTCTGACAAAGAATAAAAAAAAAAATCATCTCTCCACTATAGAAAACTCATCCATGAAATATTGCCATGTATTTACGAAAAACACTGTATTTAAATAAAAAATGATCAGATACTATAAAACATAAATTTGAGACACAGAAAGTTTTTTACGAATGCGGTTCAGAATTCTTCAAAGACAGATTTTTTAATCAGGAACACAGGCAGCATAAAACAAAGAAAAAACATGTGTCCTAGGTTAATTTAGGTCATAATCACACATGTTTTGAGGCATATGTAGTTTTTTGAATGACAGAGAAGTAAGAATTCTGCTGTCTAAACACGAGAGATTTACCTTCACCTCAGATTTAACTGTGAACAACAATGTATCTTTCAAGTGCTTCACCTATGAATAAAAGCACCACCGTATGAAAGAAATAAAACAAATAAATACCATATGTATCTGATACCTTATTGTGGATAACGACGTTTTACGTCAAATATGTATACAAATGAACAATGCTATTGAGATTCTTGAACCATGACAATGTGGTTTACTTCATAGATGTACATTTGTTTCCATCTTTTATAGACAGTCATTCATTTGCTCAAACGAAAAGTTTCCTATAAAAGCTTTGCAGAGATCAAGAGAAAGACTTATTTAACGAGGAGGCAGAAAAACATTGCAGAAAATGTGGACTAAGTATTTCATAAATTTAGTTCTTATTTTGGCGCTTGTAAGTATTATTATTATTAATATTATTAAAACTTTTCAAAGCGTTCATCTGTTCTAGTGAATTAGCTTAGTAAGATCGGATTATCTCTCATGTCTAAAATGGCTCCTGAGTTTCCTTTCTAGTAGAAAGTATAGAAATAAAATAGGAAATACCATATATAACGAAGGTATAATAAGTAACGGCATTCTCCAGGGATCGCCTTTAGGTTCTCTCCTTTTTAAATATTTTTGTGTCATATTTCTGAGGTTGTGAAACACTTTTAATTTTATTATGCTGACAATCTCAGGCTTTATAGAAAGATAAATAGTTATACAGATAATCAATTATTACAAGATCTCAATACAGTAGTATAATTGTGTGATGTACTAAGAATAAAATCGGGGTAAACAGCCCCGTAGTCAAGAAAGGCTAGGGGGCTTAGCCCCTAAACTTTTCCTATCCTTCTACCTTACATATATTATATATATGTGTGGATATTATAGCCTTAGCCTCCTCATCTACGGTTTTCTGCTGGCTACGAGACAAATTGAAAAATATTTAACGGTTTATAGAACCCTTGTCAGGACAAAATTAGAACATGCTACATCGGTGTGAAATGACATTAACCAAGTATCAATAACAGTATTGAATCTGTGCAAAAATCTTTTATTAGGCTGCTATGTTATAAAGTTATTTCACCTATTAATAAGACTACAACTATTGGTGTAATACCTTTGAACTTGGAACTTTAGAGCAACAAAGAATAGACGAAAATTCGTAGCAAAAATTTAAGACTGTTACTTTTTCAAAGACTTAGTTATGCCCTTGTACAGCACTAGAAATAAAAGCTCATAACAACCTTCTTTGACAAAGGCACTTTTAAATCGTGTACTTCATAATTATCAACATGTACGGCATCTGCGTATTTTAGGCTAAGTCATTCACTCACTCACTGACTCATCATACTGTTTAGGGCATTCACAATAAGCTAGAAACATGAAATTTGGCATGAAGGTGGAGGATGAGTAGATAAGGGAATATTCCAACATTTTGGAAAAGTCACCATCTTGGATTCAAAATGGCCGCGAAATATGCATTTCAAAGAACACATCCTAAACGGCTGGAGCTAAAAAAACGTACTTTGGTATGAACTCCCCAAGTTTGGAGCGCAGCCCGCCACTCGATCTGGGGGCCACGAAACGAAGCGAGTGTATGTATATATAGCCCTAAAAAGTGGTGAAATGGAGAATGGATGAGCCAAGTTCCTTGGCGACAGCATGTAAGAGGAACACTGGAATTTGTTGGCCCAAGGTGGCAATGTTGATGATCTTCAAACCATAAGGCTGGTGGCGACTCTAAAACCCACCACGCCCATCACCACCAACCCTAAGGCTCGAAAATCATGAACATGGCCACCCCACGCAAACTTCCAGTGATCCGCTTACATGCTGTCGTCAATGAACTTGGCTCGTCCTTCTTCCATTTCACCACTTTTTAGGGCTGAAGAACTTGGCTGACATTTTTGCTCATCTGGTGTTTGTCTTGTAGTTAGTAGAGGGATCTACAAAGGCTGGGGGGAGATAACCCAGAACAAAAATATCAAGGTGAAGGGAACCATCTTCACCATTATTACCCTGAGGATGAAGATGAACGACATCGACAAGGCTCGGAGATGGACAGAGGACGACATCTTGAATGTCTGCCTTTACTGCGAGACCACTAAAACCAGGGGGCCGATTCCCGTTAACGACACTTCGATTTGTATTCCTGACCGTTCGTTAACGTTTTTGTCGATAGCTTGCGAGCGTCTAACGTCTTCGTTTCGAGCGTGAGGTAGGAAGCGAGGGAGTTCGTCATTCGTTAACGAAAAAAAGATGGCCGCAGAGTAGTATACGATCCTTGAAGATAATCTTGTATAAACATTGAATAATAAAATGCCCCTTAAGAGGACGAATGATGAAGGAAGTACAAGGGCCGTAAGTAACTGTTAATTAACTATAAATTTCTTTTTAATTTTTTGGATACTTCTTGTAATATGACAGGAGACCTACTCAAAATACACTTTCACTACTGGGCCTTTCTTTAGCATGTATCGACAATCTTTTTAAACAAGCCCGTTAGCTAGAACTAAGCTTTTCTCAGTTTGGTAATTACCACTGCCCTTTGTCGTAATTCTGTATATTTGTGGTGTTGTGTGATTTATAAAAGAGGTACTGGGGACGAGCCTACTTCATTTCGAATTTTAAGCTGGAAGACGTTAGGATAATTTCACACGCGTCCCAAAATGAATTTACGTCCGTGTTCATAGAATAGAAACGTGATATGATTATATAATTTTTATACTCACTTTACAAGAAATATATCAGCTGTAGATTAGATAAGTTTTGCCAATATATTCACATTCACCAGTACATTTTCTTAAGTAGTACATAAATATATATTTTTTAAAAGTGTTTAGTTAGTAAAGCACCCTTGTACTCTGTGAGCACATAGTACCCTATATTTGGGAATTGAGATCACAATAGGGTCTCACCAGTTTTATAACCCTTGTGTATACTATAGTAGACTTCTCTACAATAATAGAGTAAATTTAATTTGCGCTTCGTTAAGGTTCGTTATACACTTTATAAAAGTACATTTGAACACACAGAAGTAGGGAGTTTTGCTTTATTCATTCGGACCAAATGCGTAGAGGACACAGTATTCTACACCCGTCAAAAGTGAAAGTATCTTATTGAGTTTGTCTCCTTGAATATTACTATCCAGAAAAGATGAAAGAAAATTATTAATGTAATTAATGGTTAATTATAACCCTTGGGTCCTTTTTTTTTAAGAAAATAAATACATTTTCATGGTAGGCCTATTAGGTAGTCGAGCCGTCAGTGTGTCTCCACCTTGTTAGTTAACCGATTAGGCGGCGAACCTGTTCATATTTATTTATTTTCGCCTATTTATCATGAATCACATGAGTTCGTTCATATCAAAACAGTTTGAATTTCTACATACATTTACAGTTTGCATTACCACAGACACATCTTTACACACATAGCGACAGCCAATAATCCAAAAATTGTTACGAAAAGCCATGTGTCATTATTAATTCATTAAATAGGGGGGATGGGGTAACGTTTTTTAGTTGTTCGGTTCCAGCGGTCCACCATGCTAACTGAGCTTTTTCAAACATTTTTCCTCAACAACTCGTTTCCTTTGCCTCCATATCCCGGCCCGAACCTTAGATGCCTAAAGACCACAAATAAAATTCAGCTCTGCCTTTAACACACACTATCTGCTTGTTCTGGAAGCGGTTGCATCTAAGGTAAAATTTACTTTATCTACCCACAAAATATAGAATCTACAACAGAAATGTATTCTTTCCAACATGTGTAGAAGTGTTGAAACGCACAATATAAAAGTTTCGAAAATAAAATTAAACTTTATTTTGTTATGGGCCAGTCTGGTAACTTTGGACTTCGGCCCGTCACGATTGCCTTAAGCTGTTAAAATCCACACTAATGCCGGCACCTTCGAGCTATGGCCTACCGCCGCAGACTGCTCGGCCGGCATAACAGTTTCGAGTAATGCAGGTGTGAAATGCCAAGGGCCTATTTAGATGCATCCGCTTTCTGTACAAGCAGATGGTGCGAGTGTTGAAGGGAGAACTAAAACCGGATCACTTTTGGTTAAAGGTAATATGCACCGTTTATATTAAAATATATTGTCTAACTTGACTTATTCTAACCCGTCTTCGCTCGCTAGGCATACTGTCCGTGATTATCGTATCAAAATACTTGCCCTTCATAACACGAAGTAACGATATTAGTTCGTCTGCCATGGTATGTAACTGGTGAATTCAAAAACATCTTAATTTTATTTATGGTCTTCCACCTAAGGCTCGGGCCGAAACAGGGAGGAAAAGGAAGCGGGAAAACCTCAATCAGGACAGTCAGCCGCTGGAGCTGAACAACTCAAAAACGTATTTAACGAATTAATAGTGTCACATCGCTTTTCGTAACAATTTTTGGCTTTTTGGCTGTCGCTGTGTGTCTGATAATTATTTACATGGAAATGCGCGGTATAGAGCGTACATATGACACAATAGCTGGCGTAGATAAAGTAAATTGTAGCCGGAAAATACAACCTAAGTAGATACTTTTCTCCAATGTTTTCAGACTTACAACCACTGCCCGTGCAATTTAGAACTGATTCCGCCAGACACCTCTATGGGAGTGTCTCTCCCTAAATTCTCGACAACACCCACCATCTTTAAGATTTTAGCCTTCAAAAATCGATAAAAACCGTGCTAAACTCCACTTACACACTTTCAATTTTGACTTTACACCCCGAAACTGAAAATCCTGAAGTAATTCCAGATTTTAGAAGTTTCGTCAATTCAAGCCACGAGTGCTCTTCACCTTTCTTTCATATAGAAGGTGTTCCGTCAATCAAATATGGATTGGTTTTCTTAAATTCAATCATTTTTTTTATTTTGTTCATCTGTAACTTTATAACTCGTTTGTTTGTTATTTTCTTTTCGAGTTCTGAGGTCATTGCCTTCAACTTTGATTTCGCTGATCGATTATTTAATACGTTCGATCAATCGATAATTGAAATCAGACCGGAATCTCGCAATCTGATTGGCTGAAAAGTTATAGCCTCTACACAAGGTATAATGATTGAATATTTTAACCTAACGAGCGCCAGCACCAAGACGTTACGTGTCAGGAATACAATTTTTCCTAACCTCGCGACCTCTTCGAACGCTAGAGAATCGAGCGCGTGATCAAGGTAACGTATTTTCGGGAATCGGCCCCCAGGGCTCGAAATAGAGATTTTCACGAAACGGAACGCTTTATCATCGTTAACATGCTATTGTCCCTTTTTGTCTATGATTACCATATTGTGAACTCCTCGAGCAATTTATAAAATTAAATTTAATCATAAAATGTAAATAATAATAATAATAATAATAATAAATAAATAAATAAAAATAAGAACATTTCATAAATATTCTTCGAAACTAAAGACGAAGTGATAAGTTTTGTTGTATATATATATATATGTATTTCTATTTGTATTTCTCACTATATTTTTTTGATGTTAGTTTTTAGGTTACAAATCATTACAAATTTATTTTTACGTATTATTTTGAATTTATATTGATAAGAAAATTTTAATCTAATACATTCCATTATCGCATTAAAATTTTCTTATACCTAGCTGTGAGTAGTGTGAACTCCTCGAGCAATGGATAAAATTAAATTTAATCATAAAATTCAAAATAATTGAAAAAATTAGGATTTAGTATATTTTTCTTGTAAATTGTTTTGTGAAATGGAAATAAAACCGCCGCCATGTTTCAGCAAAGACATACGTGAACAGAGTAACGCCAACGAACACTAATGCAATAAATATAATGCAATCTATGACGTCAATTGAGAAGTTATTCACCTTCGAGCAAATAGCTATACTTCTTATGCTGGGAACATCACCTTTCGACCTACATAAAGTTCAGCGGAAAGCCAAGTCAGACCTCACCACACATACACATTTACAGCAATCCCGGAACAAACACGAATCACTATATAAGACCGATCAGCCATCATCTGGCCCCTTCAGTTCGACAGCAGCACCCGCCAGTCCGACATCAGAAGCCAGAGCGTGAATTCTATTCCAGACTGCTCAAGAAGGAAGATACTTTTTATTATTATTTATTTGGATCTTATTCGTTTTGCTGTGAAAATTCAGAGGCTGTCTTACTCAGAAATTTATTCTTATTGGACTTCTAACTTCAACGAATTTCGAGGTATGAATGGGGGATCTGTTTTATATTGTGATTCCAAGCTTCTGACATAGGCTAGTCTATCTAAGTGTCACCTCCCGAATAATATTTGCTCAAAGTTAAATAACTCCGATAAAATCCGTTCACTCTGTCCATCGTCAGTAAATGTGGCGTGTTAAAATGTCATCAAGTTACGATTAATTACACCGGTAACAAACCCTTTCGTAGTCAAGAAGTTCTCCAGTATAAGCTGAGCATCGCTACGCCAAAACCCTAGTTTAAATCTCTACCATCTGACAAATATGCTTTCTATTCACCAAATTATTAAGTAACTTTACCCAGACAATCACCAGTCTTTTCAGCCGTTCACAATATTGACGAGACGGAACAGGAAGGTTCCAGATATTCACGAACAGGTGCGCCGTTCCGGTCTGCTCCGGTCCATTTCGAGCCCTGGCTAAACACATGTCAAGAAATAGTAACAGATGGTTCATGGATTCTCCTGGGGTAAAATATTCCGAAAGTAAACTAGTCCCTCATTCGGATCTTCGGGCGGGGACTGCTTCAGGGGGTTCCAAGAAAAGGATTAAAAAAGACCTTATAATAGGAACGTGGAACGTACGAACGTTATACCAAACGGACGCTCTTCAGGTGGCGGTATGCGAGATCGATAAATACGAGCTAGAAATATTAGCGATACAAGAAGTTCGGTGGGAGGGTCAAGATAGCATTCCACAGGGCAAGTACACTTTCTACTATGGGGGAACAGAGTCTCACGATTTCAAAACAGGATTAATCATTAAGCATAGTATCCTTCAGGTGGTTCAGAATATAGAGTTCGTAAACGAAAGACTTTCGTAGATTACGATAGGTACTCGATGGGGCAACACGGTTTTAATAAATGTCTATGCTCCGATCGAGGTGGCTAATGACGACAAAGATATATTCTACTATGAGCTGGAAAGGTTTTTTGAACGATTACCGAAGTATAATTCGAAAATTGTGTTGGGTGATTTGAACGCAAAGGTACGGACGGAAAAAAAATATATAGGAAATAGGCAAATACTGCCTTCACGAAAAGATGGCTATAATGGAGAAAGACTGATAACTTTCGCGATTTTGAAAAACCTACTGATAAAGAGCACGCACTTTGAACACAAAGACATACACAAATACATATGGGTATCTCCGGACGGCAAAACTCTCAACCAGATCGATCACGTATTAGTAGATAGACGAAATCATACCAATATAATGGACATTAGGTCGTACAGAGGAGCGGAAGGTGACACCGACCATCAATTAGTGATCACAAAAGTAAGGGGAAAGTTATGCATCGCGAACAGAGAAAGCAAGGGGTCAAAACAACTGAAATTCGAAGTTAAACGATTAAATATTCCGAGCATAAAAACAGATTAACAACTCGAGCTCTCAATAGGTTCGAAATCTTAGTCGAATCAAGTAATAATAATGATGATGATATTAATAATGAAATTGATGTAAGTAAGATGTGGAAGGCAATTCGTGAAACAGTTAAGAGCGCAGCGAAGGAACGCGTAGGTGAGAAGAAACAACAGAAAAACAAACCTTGGTTTGATGAAGAATGCCTTAAGGAGGAACGAAAACAAGTAACGCAACGATGGCTAAGTAATAAAAGCGAGGCAAATACCAGCCACTACAGTAACGCGAAACGAAACACCACATGCGGGTTCAGAAATAAAAAGTGAGAATATCTGAAGCAGAAGATTCAGAAGATAGAGGAAAACGGGAAGACAAATAACATACGAGATCTATACAAAGGGGTAAACTCGTTAAGAAAAGGTTATCAGCCGAGGTTAGGAATGATTAGAAATGAACGTGGAGATCTTCAGGCTGATCCGACTAAAATTGTCGATGTGTGGAAAAGTTATTTAGACAAACTTCTTAATGTACACAACGGGGAACAAGCAGAGGAATTTGAAATCCATACCGCAGAACCGTGGATTCCCGAATTTTGCGAGATCGATATTGAAATGTCGGTAAAGAAATTGAAAAATTTCAAATCACCAGGAATATACAATATTCCAGCCGAATTAATTAGAGCAGGAGGAACGGCACTAATCAAGGAACTACATAAATTGATAAGTGCCTTATGGAGAAAGGAGGAGCTCCCAAAGGAATGGAAACCCTCAATAATTGTTCCGATTTTCAAAAAATGCGAGAAATCGGACTGTAATAATTACAGCGGAATCTCGTTACTTCCAACCTGTTACAAGGTGTCTAATAATATTCTGTTAACACACCTAAGTGCATACGTAGATGAAATAATGTGGATCACCAATGTGGATTTAGGAGAAATAGACCCACGTTGGACAAGATTTTCGCTTTGGGACATATTTCGGCGAAGAAAAGGGAATATAATGGGACGGTTCACCAGTTATTCATTGGTTTTGAGATAGCATATGATTCTATCAAAAGGGAAAGTTATACAGTATCATGATATGATTTGAAATTCCGAGAAAACTGGTTAAACTAGTGAAGATGTGTCTCAGCGGAGTACGGATAGGTAATAATATGTCAGATAGTTTCAAGATTCGCAATGGATTGAAACAAGGCGATGCCTTATCACCACTACTGTTTAACTTTGCGTTAGAATATGCGATTTTAAAAATTAAATGGGACAAAAAGGGACTATCATTGAATGGTTTGAATCAACTGTTCCTATATGCGGATGATGTAGATTTAATAAGGGACGATATAGATGCACTACAAAGCAACACCGATGTCTTAGTAGAAGCGTGCGATGAGATAGGTCTACAGGTAAACATAGATAAAACAAAATACATGATAACAAGCCGAAGCACGGGGAATGAAGGAATTAAAACATAAGAATTAGGGATGAGGTCATAGAGAAAGTAAACAAATATAAAAGCTTGGGAGCATACGTAACAAGCAAAAATGAGGCCACGGAAGATATAAAGGTCGCTTAGTGTTTGTATTCAGCCCAAAAACTTCTAACATCGCGATTAATATCAAGGAAATTGAAATTGAAAATATACAGAACGGTTATTCTGCCGGTCATAATTTACGGTTGCGAAAGTTGGAGTAAGACCCTAGCAGATGAACATAAATTACGGGTATTTGAAAATAAGATTTTGAGAAAGATATACGGGCAAAACGGGATGACTGGAGAGAGGAAGAGACTGCGTAATGAAGAACTCCACGGACTTTACGATTCACCAGGTGTTGTAAAAATAACGAAATCGCGACGACTAAGGTGGGCAGGCCATGTAGCTCAAATGGGGAAAAAACGAAGATTATATTATATCCTGGTTGGAAGGCCGGATGGAAGGAGACCATTGGGAAGACCGAGATATCGTTGGGAGGACAATATTAGAAGAGATCTTCGAGAAGTAGATGTTCGGGATGAAAACTGGCTTGATGTTGCCCAGGATAGAATCCAATGGCGAACGTTTGTTACTGCGGCGATGAACTTGCGAGTTTCATAAGCCATAGAGTTAGTTAGGTGTTTACCCTATCAGCAAGATTCGTCGGGCTGACGTAGGGCCAACGATGGTCCAACCACGGAACAGTTGGGCCATCGTGGGCCCTGTGTCGGCCTGACGGGTCTTGCTGATAGGGTATGCTCGGATAACCTCCAAACCTCACACTTGCAAAAATAATAACGCCTACACTATCTATACATCTACTCTCAAATATAAACACATAAGATACTGTTTGAGCATATCTAGATAACACCCAAGTTTACATCAATTTACAATTGGTTTGATTTTTACTTGCTGTGACAAACTTGCCGCATTAAATTTACAGCAAGTTTGCCTGACGTTTGACGTATCACGTGTCGTAAATCATTTAAGTACTGTCTTATAAATAGATGTATAGTGTCTTTAATCAATCCTCGTTATACTTCAACGAATTGTTAAGTAACTTTAAGCGCCATAACATATATTACGTTCGTTAAATAACGATTCGTTAAGTTCTTAACGAAGGTTGGTGAAATCAACCAATAGTATTGTTGTACATAAGATACAACTAGATGTACATTGATATAAAATTATATAACACTTAAGATAAGCTCCAATACCTGCTAAATTACATTTGCTTAAGGTTGCGTTTTACACTTCATGTTATACTACACAATGCGGCAATTTAAAATCGAGACTGGTGTTGTAAAAAGTAAGCAAGTGTTCATATAAAGTGTCTTACCTTGAATCATTCAAAGTAGAACTCTCTGGCATCCACACACCGTTACACCCAGCCTACCAGTGTATGGAAGGGTTTCTGGAAGTCGCTTTGTGTAATGCTGTTTAAAACCCTTGTCGTAGCCCTCTTGATGGTCGTTACGTCATCAAACTACGAACCTTTGAGTGCAGACTTCAGTTTAGGGAGGTTGTGTCTACACAGAGATTCCATTTCGAGCCAAGAAGTCCTTTACAATCAAAGCTTTGTGATTACGGGTATTGTCATGAAGCAGACACCACCTGCCATCAACCCGATAATCGGGTCTCACACGTATTTTTCTTTGCATCAAACGTTTAAGTACTTGCCGCACAGTTTCCTTGTTCACCTTTAATTCTTCAGCAAGCATTCGAAGCGTAGTATTTCGCTTTTCAGTCATGATTCTACTCAATTACTAAAAAAAAAAAATCCGGTGTTCTCAGCGTCCTTTCTTCACACGAATACTCGTCATTTTCAATTGACTCCCGTCATTCACTGAAACGCCTGTCCCATTGAAATACACGTGCATGGGATAAAATATTGCCTCCCATACACTTGTTGCAACAAGTGAAATATTTCCGTAGCAGTGTAACCCAGACGTGCACAAAACATGTTGTTCGCTCTTCGCTCCATATTAGAAACACGACGCACTTTCACGACATGTGCCACACTCAGCAATACCACACGCGGATATTGTGCGTGAGATATCCCTCACTTGTTTGCACTACAGAACATTTGTACAGTGAGGTCGCTTACAGCGAAAAACCAGTATCTATTTCAAATTGCCACGCTGTGTATATTCAGCTTTCAAGCAAATGTCCTTTAGCAGTTCTTTCATTAAATAACATAGGGGAAGGTCACCCAAGATGATCCCTCTTACAAAATGATCCCCTTGTCGTTTCTCGCGCTCTGAAGAAGCGTGGCAGTATTGTGAGAACTTCATTCGGTAAAGGATTACCATCTATATGTCGGGAGTAAATGGGAGATTTGCAGTGGAACTTTTCGTTTCTCCGCAGTACCGGTAAAATTTCAATTTTGAGGAACTTTGATCTTATATTGACGGTGAACGATAAGTGTAATTTTTCACTAACAAGGTACATTCAACAAGTGTTTCGCCTGGATTTGTTTAAAATTGATCAAAATGCAAAGTTCTCCGCACTCCAATGTGTATTGTACTAATTTTAGCGACCCATACCCATTTGCGGCGTCCACCAGCGTCGTGAGGCAAACTGGGGAGTCTTGTGAATAAAGACATGACGGTCACTCGCTCTAGAAAGCCCCTAATACCCCTGTTCGTGGCCAGGTGGCGCGAAGTACTGACCACACTGCCGTCACTCAGGTGGACGCAGTTCCACCAACCACGGACAGATGGCGTTGGAGCAGGCTCAGGAGTTAGGACCTTTCGGTCTGTAACGCCGGTGGTTATTTTTTATTTATACGAGTAATTTGGATATTTAAGAGCCTTCATAGTTCCAGAATGCTATCGTAAACTACTATTACGCTCGGACACACAGTTGCTTTCATTTTTTTTCTTTTTAGATAGAACTGAACATGAATGTGGGACCATGCAAAACAAATTGGATCAACTACAGATGTTGCACACACCGTCCGCCATATTGGATTCAAGTTAATTTCCTCAAATGGGAATAGGTGCAGGTGATACACAAAATTCATGTAAAATGTTCGCAGAAATGCACTGGTGTAGCTAGTTTGATCGTATCTTGAAAAGTTTTGAAGTTTTTGCATGTTAAATGTCAGGCACTTTACTAATATTGAATACAATGTAAAGTTCTGCGGGGCCTAGTTTGTGTATAATGCTAATTGTAGCTGCCCATAGCGGTAGACTTGATAAACTAATCCTGTAAGCATAGATATACATGCCAGTAAGCACACTGGATGAATATGTATTTGTGCTGTTGGAAGATGAGCAACTCGAATCTTCAGTTTTCCAGAGAACATTGTCAGGAGCAACCAAGCAATCAGGGAATGCAGCTTTCTTCCAGGCGTGCCTAATCATGTTGTTGAATATTGGAGCGATGAACTTATTATGGATAAGTGCGTGAAGATTGATAATAGCATTACGGTTCTGGAGTTCTATATCAATATTATCGAGCAAAACTTTCCCACAAAATCGTTTGACAAGCTTTTTCCATTGACTAAAAAAGTATCTAAAGTTTGGATCAGCGCCGTTACACCAGACAGAACGGTTGCTATTTCTACGTGTTTTATCCGGAATTGAAACCAGATGTTGCTGATGGAGAGAAAATGAATCCAGAACTAGACAACATTCCTTCCATTTTGATGTGAGCCCAAGTTTGACATCGTCCCAAATTCTTTTTCTTCATTTGTTTCGCAATGTATACCCGGGAACGTGAAACACTTTTGTAGCTGTGGCAAGACTCACCCTGTTTCTTACCGCATCGAAAGCGGAAGCCATGTTGTGTTTCAAAGTCTTTCAGTAATTGTTTGTTTTCTATTTCTTTTTATTTTAGATTCATTGTTCATGGAGCGCTTCTGCCAGTCGTTCGCAGCACGAAGTACAAAGAATGCGACGGTCTCTTGTAGCAAGCCGTAGTGAGACAGAGACACAAGGAGTCAGCGAGATCCAACAACCCATTCAGTCACGACAGCAGCAGCAACAAAATGCCTGGTGGTCTCTCTTTACGAACAACTTGAACCCAGGATTGTGGGGATGGTTTACTGGAAATGGATTGACACTCGGACGTGCCAACAGTCAGTAATCATTGAAATAAGCCATTCTGCATCAAACACCAATCTATCTGAGTATTTTCACGCTAATAGTATGTAAAATAGCTATTTGTATTCATATTTTGAAATAGGAATTCGTCTGTCATGATTTTTGCAATACAAAATTTATAACAACATGTTCATTAATTTTATTCTACTCTATGGGTATCATCTCTTTCACTGCTGCTTTCGGCCTTATTTTATTCCGTGCTATTATTCTACCAAACCAAAGATATTATTCTACCAAATCAATCCATCCTAAAACAGCCACGCAAAACTAGGAGTATTGACATTTCCAGTGATCTGACTAATAGTAGGGTCATCCTGAAAGTAATGCTTTCTCCTCCACACTTTTTTGTGTGTAGCAATCAAAATATGAAACTTGCTGGTAAAATACTTCAGTGTTGCGAACAACTCAAACATATTCAAAATATTTTTCATTATGTTGTATGCACTTCCACTGTGTTTGAACCCATTGCTCAAATCCATTTTGAAAACAAATCCTGTGGCTGTCATTTCACCCGCAACTTCAAAGCGAGTTTAGCGTTTTCTACGTCATCGAAATGTCCTCCACGAAAGGTAAATTTTAAAGGGGAAAACAAGTAAAAGTCTGAAGGAATCGAGTCAGGACTGTAGACATCACAGTCTACCCTATTTTCGCAATAGTCTCTGCAGTCTTCATTGAATGGAGACGCGACTTATCATGGTATCGCTGATGCCTGATGTCCCTCTTTTCCCAGGAATTCAATCACGGCTCCTTGTTTTTCTCTATCATTCATGTTGTTTATTTAGGAATTAGAGGTAAAATGTTCTCTGTATTAGTAACATATCTTACTAATGTTACTTAATACATGCAATCATAATTTTATTAAAGTCGGTTTAAAATACAGAAGTTATGAAGGAGGAGGAATTGAGGCGTATACGCGAACAAACGTCTATGTGACATTTGGATGAAAGTGGAATTATTTACGAAACAAAGGTCTCTCATGTGTTCTTCATATGTATCTGCACTTGCTTAGAACATATTGCAACAAATAGCCTCGGTATTCAGAAATTTCTGGAGCGAAATGCACTGAAAAACCATGAAACAAAAGTCTGTGTTACATGCTCTTCCGGTGACTTGAGTGCACACACAGGGATGAGCAAAAATAGCGTAGCAGCTATTTTTACTGCTAGTTTGGCTAAATTGCTATCACTGCTACGACTGATGAAAAGTAACCACTACTCCTACTTTTCTCCAAACTTCGCAAAGTGTATAAACAACACACCGATAAAAAAAAGCAGGTGCTAGCTGTTACTTCATTTTCTATTTCTAGGAGACATTCTCGGAAGGAAATATCGGCAGCGTAACGCCACATGTTTTTACTCATGGTCGAGTCATAAAGCAGTGCTCCATAAAGGACACTGACAAGCCGCCCTGCTTGCTGTGGCTACTGCATCGAAAAGCTAATCCGGTGACCCGGGTTCAGTTCTCGGTAGGGTGATTTTTTTTTCAGAAAAAATAAGCTTTCTTTTTCTATACGTATACGCATTTTCAAATTATATATAGTTCAGTAACCATTTGTTAGGTTAGGTTAATTCAGGTTCGGTGTTTTTTTCAATTGACCACGCGATTCACTCTAATTCACGGCAACGGTAACAGTTGGTACTGGTGTCGAATTCTGAGGCGATACGTTCCATCCAGAACGAGTCTTCATTTTCTTTGTCTGCCTACTATCAGCAGAAACAAACAGTTTCCTTTCAATATAGAGTACAAGTGGGCTATTCCGATCGATTTCGTAGGACGGGTGATTCCAATCGGAAGCAATAACTTTACGACAAATGCTGCCATCTGACGGTGATGGAATACAACGTCAATTTAGAGTGGAGTGACCATCTTCAGTGACGTGTAGGTGTGAGCTTACATTATTTCGGAGTCAGGAGCAATTGACAGTAAGTATGACCTTGTAGAACGTGGAGTTATATTTTTAGAATCACTGTTTGGAAGTAATTTGTGAACACATATTCCTTGTGACACGAGTGGGAGTAATATATTAGAAAACAGATATCCTTGTGTGAACAATGTGCAGTATATGACGCCTGGCACAATTCCGGATACAGTGTTGCTAACCAAGTGTTCAAAATTATCTATCTATTTCGGTCGAATCCAATCGGTTTTTTGCGGGTGATTTCGATCGCGTGTAATAAGTAGTTTGTACAATTGTTCTCTTGGAATAGGGTATTCCATCATAAGTAGTACACGGGAAACGTATTTTTCTCGTTGCAGATGGGAAAGTACATCAGGAAAAAAGAAAAACTCTGGAGTGACGACGATATGAAGGAAGCCCTTCAAGCCGTATGGGGTGGCTTGGTATTGAAGGCAGCTGCCAGAAGGTTCCATATTCCTTATACCACCCTCCAGAATAAATTTGCAGAAGCAATGGGTCGTAAACAGAGAAAACGTGAAAATGCTGGGGCTCTGCAAGTTTTTACAGCTGATCAAGAGAATACGTTGAAAGAATGCATAATCAGGTTGCCAAAGTTCGGGTGTGGTCCTACAAGAAAGGACATAAGGAAAGCTGCATATGCTTTTGCAGAAGCTAATGACATCCCTAACAGATTCAGTGCGGTAAAACAAATGGCCAGAAAAGACTGGTTGAAAGCGTTTTCGACCCGTCATCCTGATTTGACCGTTAGTAAACCACAGGGTTTATCGGAAGCTCGATGTGCTGGACTGAACAAAGAAGTAGTAGACCAATATTTCGCTCTCCTGAAAGAACTATTAAAATCACTTAGTCTGTTGAACTCTCCTCAATCGATATACAACTGTGATGAGCCTGGTATCCCACTAAATAATCCGACACAGCCCATAGTAACTCTTAAGTGGTCTAAGCAGGTAGCATCTAGAACATGTGTGGAAAGGGGGAAAAATTTTCAATTTTAGCTTGTGCGAATGTCGCTGGAAATTTTATCCCTCCCTTTGTTATATTCAAAGGGAAGAAACGTCCTTCTGTTGAAATGCAACTTGGGTTTCCAAATGGAACAAAAGTCACAACCACTGAATCCGGTTGGATAACAGACGCTACGTTTCTTCAATGGCTTAAGCATTTCCAGAGGTTCCGTAATCCCGGCCCGGTCGTTCTAGTGTTGGATGGACATGTGAGTCATAAAAGTCTCAACGCCCTTGAATTCTGTGAGCAAAACAACATTCATGTGTTATGCCTTCCTAGCCATACCACTCAAAGATTACAGGACAGGGCTTTCTTTAAGCTGCTAAAGAGCTATTTCTGCGAAGCCAGCAACAACTTTGTCCATCAGTTACCGCCGTCAGAAAATAGGTCTAGTGGTGCCCGAAAAATTTCAAAGACAACGTTTGGTACTATATTTAAAACGGCATGGCTGAAAGCTTCTACACCCGCAAACGCTGAGAGTGCCTTTCCAATTCGATCAACTGGTATTTTCCCATTCAATCCAGATGTAGTCCATGAACATGAATATGTCCTTCCTTATGTACCACTCCTGTTGCAGATCCTACCCATACCAGACACGCCGAAACACCGACTCCTTCAACAAGCACTACTTTACCTATTATCGAAGACCTGCCTCGCACATCTGTGAAGGAAACACCGCCGGCGGCAGTCATTCCATCCCTATCATCAGCATCATCAGGTGCGTCATTGAAGGACATTCTTTCATCACCCAAGAGAGGGAACCTGCGAATTTCGCACCCACGACGACCGAAACAAGGTGCCGCCGTCTTAACATCATCACGTCATATTGCTGCACTGAAGTTAAAAATTGGTCGGAAGAGCTTGGTTGCCTTCACAAACGTCAAATCAAAGACACAATCAGGTAAGTCTATGTCGGCTAAGAAAAGGCTTCTAGCAACCCTTGATGATAACGACGACGACTCCGATTCCACCTGCCAAGAAGTCCACATTTGCACCCTTGCAACGGATACACACACACGATTTCTGCAACTTTTGCTTATTGCAATACACTGATCCACGATGTGCTCAACTTGGGAACTGGATTCAATGTTAAGGAAAAGGACGTGAATGGGATCACGAAGGCTGTGTGGGATCTAAGAGGAAAAAGCAATTTATTTGCGGGAAATGTCGAATCTAAAAACTTCCTTGACATTCGATCATCATTTTCTACTCCAGGTTATAGCACAGCTACGACTATTAAAAGCAAATTACATATTGTGTTTGTTTACATGTTCTATGCTATCATTTCTATTTCTTGTGTGTTATATGCTATCACTTTCATCAATTGTATGTTCTATGATATTTCCATGTAGTATCCTTAATATTAAATATAGTAACCTAGCATTCCCTCGTTTTGTTTATAGCGATCGAAATCACCCACATACGTGTCGGAATCACCCGCCCATGACGGGTCTTTCCGATCGACAACAGGTATTTACAAATTTATATATATATATATATAATACGTGGCGTGCGCTCTTACCCACTAATCTATCGGGAATTTTGGAGAACGTATCAAGGTATGTCATCGGCATTTGTTTTCCTAAATTGCGTTCGTTATATTTAGATGAGAGCCGTTTGTCCCCAAAACGATCGGAATCACCCACGTTTACTCTACCATATAATATTATTTTGTGCGCGGCGGTAACGTCGCGGTCTTCGGATCGGTCATGGGTAGGTACGGGGGTTTGAAACACTCAGTGGTAGAGCGTTGACTTCACATTCAGGAGGTCGTAAGTTCAGTTCTAGTTCAGTTCTCACCGACGTCTTGACTGAGTTTTTCAGGGGGGGTTCCTGTCACACCATAACAACGCCGGATGGTACCTTCAACTTATATCCTGGCTGACACTCTCCCGCATCCTTTCCCCTTTCCTATTTCGTCCCGGGTCTTAAATGCCTGAACCTGAAGGCCATAAATAAAATATTCGAATTCGAATCCCTCGGCCGAAGTTTCCTCAGGGTCTCCCTCAGATTCACCAGGGGTATGCCGCGATGTTACGCAGTTTTCGATTTGTAGCAGAGGATGGTGTGGATTTGCCCCTCTCTGCAAAAATCTTCCCTGGCTCTGTTTATAGATATATACCTCTAGCCTGGGATATGGACGATCCCAAAATACCGTACAATACATATCTCACTAATTCTTCCCTCTCTCTGCAAATTGTATAAATCGAACACTGATCTTACGGTAAGTAAGGCTTTGGCTGATACTTTCCTCATCTTCTACCTAATTCATCCCGATCTGAGCCAAAAATGCCAAAAGCTCATAAATAAATTTAATCCGAAGCAATTATTACGTAATACGTGTTTTATTTAGTCTGTTCGTTTGTACTGTCAAAGGCTCTCATTTGTAGGCGAGGGAATGTCAAACTAACTATTAACATTTAATCATATTTATACTAATTATTCGCGAAGAGAACATGTAACAATCTCTAAAAGCTACGATAATTACGTACAATAGTTTTCCGACAGTTGCATACTCTACCAACTGATATTTTTCGTATCAAAGCTTTGCTTTTATTTACTTAAGATAAAGTAAAATAATGGCTGAACAAAGCAACGGGTTTTATTTAAAGACTAAAAACGTGTAACAGCTTCACCAACTAACTCACTACTTGGCTTCATCAGACACACTCGCAAGCATGGGTTGTGGTTTTAAGAGGGGGGGAGCAAGGAAAAAGCGACAGTTTTTCTATGATTTACTAAAAGTTATCAACAAGATAACCACTACAATATTTACTAAATTAAGGGCGCAACTATTTCATAAAGTACATTAAACCTACCTTAAAGTATACTGGAAGTTAATTGGAAATGCTTATAAAAGTATAATAATGTCAATGACTTAGTATAGTAAACTTTGAGATATTATTTATGAAATATTTGTCAAATGTGTTCCCTGCAAAAGAAACTCTGTCCCAAAGTATTTGTCCTGCTTTACTAAAGACGTTATTAGGAAACTCAAGGTTAAAACAATTTATCATATAAAATACATACAAAATTAAAAATTCAAAACTCTAGTATCAGGAATTTGTTCGATTGCGTAGGAAAGTCAAGAAAGACATAAAAATAGCCTATAAGACCTTTATATCAAATTCTGAAAATAATACCAATAATGATCCAGGTTAACTGTGGAAATTTATTCAAAACAAAACAAAATATATTAAAATTTCAAGGTCAGATTTGTGTAACAATGAAGAAATAGCTAATACATTTGCACAGTATTTCCAATCAGTATTTGTATCCTCTTCTCAAACCGTTCAGTAGTTTTGATACCAAATATAAATACTGCCTGTTGATCAAATACATTTGAACAAAATAGGAAAGGCTGTCAAGAATCTAAAATCCAAAACGACAGTTAGATCTGATGGTATACCCTCGTATATAGTGAAAGGATGTATTGATAAATTTAAATATTCCCTATTGATTGCGTTCAACTGGGCACTAAAAACATGTATTTTCCCTAACAAATGGAAATCTGCTTTACTTTGTCCTATACAGACGAGAAATTACGAACCACAGGCCTATAGAAATCTTATCAATCTTTGCAAAATTCTCTGAACTGATTGTATGTCAACGAATTATTAATCATTTGAACTCAGTTATCTCAACTAAATAATCCACGGTAACGAACCTTACAATTTGGTAAAAATTTTATTTTGATATGGGCCAGTCTAGTAACTTTGAATTTCGGCCCTTCATGATTCGCCTTTAGCTGTTAAGTGTTAAAATCCACACCCATGCCCCTGCCGGGACCCTCGAGCCGATGGCCTACCGCCGCAGACCGCTCAGTCGGCGAACCTTACAATTGTTACAGATTTTATTGAAAACTCGTTGGACAAAGGAAAGCAAGTCGATGCAATTTATATTGACTTTGAAAAGGCATTTTACAGACTTAATCACAGTGTATTACTAGGTAAATTAAATCCACTGCAAAAAGGCAAGGACGATATAATTATGAACTCACCAATCTGGAGAATATGTAACTACCTACAATGAAATGTGTAGAACTTCCATCGAAGTGGATATATGTGATATGTCTTCGTCTTCGAACGCATTTAGAAATATTGTAATAAAAATGTCTGTAAATGAGCATTTTAAATATCGACACTCTAATTGGTCTATAAAGCTTATTTTGTTGACAATAAATACATATATAAAATAAAATATAGAAAGTACATATAAATATTTTTTTTGTTTTCTATCTTGCATAGTATAATTTTCTCTCGCTAGGGGGGGGGGGCGAGCGCCCCCTTGTCCCCCTAATGGGTGCCTTTGCTCGCAAGTTCTGTCTTCTCGCTTGCTCACCTTTTCTTCCGAGCTGCTACCATTGACGTCAGACATCCTTGTCACCGGAAACATTTTTTTTTTTACAATCTTTTCAAATCTTTTAACTAAATCATTCCATACACAAAGAAATGAAAGAAAAATAAAAATAAATTCAATGGAATAAAGACAAATGCAAAATAACAAGTACATTAACTGAAAATAATTCTGGAATGTTCCTTCTTCCAGTAGTACCAGGCACAATACTATAAATACACCATAAATATAACGGCGTATCAAACATTAGAATAATTTTAGTTATAACTATTTTATATATTAACGTATTTTTATACCTCTATCTATCTTGGTCACCCGTTCCTCCTACAAGAAATGCTGAATACGTGTGTGACTGCGACGATACCGAAAACCTACGGGATTGTGAATCTTCTTCCACAGTACTCATTCGCAGGAGGAAGGAATTATACAACATCTGTGCATTACACACGGGAGCTGGATTTAATGAAGTTATAACGGTCCCTGTTCAAGGGCCATTTTCTATAACAGTCTCTTCCTTCTTCGGCGTAATGGGTAAACAGCAGAGTCCTATCGCATGCCAAACGCAAGGTTAGATCCAGCTATATACGGTCTCAGAGTGCGATCCTTGTTCAAGGGCGAAGTAACAGTCTGGGCTCCCGAAGTGACAACGATCTCCACCGTCAGCAATTTCAATTTGATCCCGAAGGACGTGGCAAATAACCGAACAAGACAAAGATGGGACAGGAAAATGAGAAACACCCCAATAAAAAAGCTTGAGAGAAACAATGCTTTCACAGCACCCGTGACTCGACGACAACGTAATACCTGGCTAAGTCCACCCACGCAGTCAATATATGCATTCAACAGCCAACTCCAACACGAATTTCTGAAGTTACCTACACCTAACCGCGTGATGAAGCTCGCATGAATTAACGAAAATACCGCAAAGACTAGCAAACTGAGTAAGGGCTAAATTAATGAAAGACAAGAAACGAATTACGTTATTGAAACTACTATACCTGTGAAAAGAATATTGAATTAATAACAATAAAACCATACACTCAAATGGGTTATAATTATTACTTATTCATTCTTACCTTCATGTGACTGTATTGTACTAATATCACTCCTCGAAGTTTTTATAGTGGATTGGATTATCATATAAAACGATCTTTACTATACCAGCATTTCTCACAAGGAATTTCCTGACATGACCTCCTTGTTAATGTTTGATACTTAATACGATAACTGATCGCAGAGATAGACTGGTTTTTGGAGTAATATTTCCTCACAGAATTCGAAAACGTTATTTATATTTCTTTTTTATTTCAAAATATGATCATCGATAACATACATGAACTCAAAACATTCACAGTTACAATTTGTTTTCATCTGTCCACTCCAAGCGTTATTATACTTCCTTTCTGGGCAAGTATTAACACTTTATTGATTATAAATTTGATAACAGACAAAAATAAGACGTTGTGCCCTTTTCATACGAAACACATTGATCAACAAGCAATGCAATTAGAAGTTCGCGTCAATACAAAATGTTACTTTCAAGACAATTTTTAAAGTTTTGATTATGGATGAGCTCACCTTACAATAATTATGCGTGATTGATACAAGCAAAATGGAATATTGATTTTATTTATCATCGCCTATACCAAACTTTCTCAATACTTATGTCACACTGCAAGAGATCTCTCATACCCACCAATTCTATTTAACGAAACTTCGTCAAACTCTTAAGTACTATTCATATACTGAATAATTTATTCATAGACTTTTTTTCCCTTAATTTTCTATAATAAAAATCCGTATCTCAACATCCAGACATGGAATGAACAACAAATTTACAGAACGCGCTCAACGCAACGTAATCTGGAAGTCCACCAACTTACAACAACGAGAAGCAAAGCAAAATGCCTCAACTACCAGAAATGAAATAAAGAAATCCGACCTAATCCAGTTCTCAGCTACAGACACGGTTCGGCTAACTTTTCTGTTACGCATTTATGAATAAAAGCATCAATCTGTAACCTAGTATGCTAATGCAATACACACTGGTAAGCATACACAAGTCTGGTTTTTATAAATACACCTGGAATATTAGTGCTATGGAACAAATTATCCGTACACGACTCTGCGAATATACAGTTCGCTTTCAGAGTTTTACCATTATTACAATAAAATAAAATTGCAAAGTGTTCATATACACATGAAATCTTCATTAAATGTCCTTGATTTATTTGTCTATATTCGGACAATATATCAGTGCTATCCTCAAAGCATAAAGAATATTAATCTTAGGCTAACGCACTGTCGTGGCCGCAGTATGCACCAGTTCAATTCCCGGAATGCAATTATCGCTCCCACGTTTCGTCACAGGTACACTTAACTTGTTTATTATAAGATACAACTTAATAAAAGTTTCAGAACAATACAATCCGTATGCTTTCTCTCGCACCTTGGATGCACAGAACTAAAGTTTACCCCTCAACGCACTCGACCTTGACACGTCGTTGAAGTATTGCTAGTTACTTATGTTTGATGCGTGCATACAACGTTTATGCTACATAAATTGATTCATTCACTCGAGTTTGACTCAATGGCTTGGCTTTGACAGTCAATTGACGATGAGTGTTCATGAACTACGCTAAACAAGCTCTAACATGTAATGGCTAACTTCCTGGAAGTTGCTTGGTCATCTGACACCTACTACACATATTTTTTACAATACATACTGGTTCCTGGACACCGTTCCATGGACCACAATACTATTATCAGCCCTCATGCGCTCTGTATCCGACACCCTCTTTGTCGATACTTTAATAGGCATGCGACTTTGTACTATGTCGTAGAATGTATAGTCAATTAAACAAAGAATAAATTGTTACCTGGTCCGCGCTGCACTTCCGATGTATACGCTGATTAACTGCTACTTACTTCTTCCATCAACAGAACCTCGTTTCACGTAATATGAAGTAAAATACATCCCTTACTTATAGCTTAAGAGAGAAACTTGAGAAATTATGTCCTGCGAAACGTGCTTGATTCCTACGTCTTTGTTCCAAAATGGGGCACGGTGAACATATATCACATCTCATCTTCCACCATCCAGAACTTTGGGCTTTTACTTTCAGTTAAATGACGTTTGGAAGAAAACTCAATTTTATATGCAGTTACAGTCAACGCAACTAAACGACCTTAATACAGCCATTTATGTTTACGCATTCGCTACTTTTCCTTATGAATGGTTGACATCCTGGAAGTTAAATTTGATCTCTCGAACTCCGCGTTCGAGATTTTCGATATGAGCAGTGTGTGTAACACCAACTCTGGTTCGATGCTTACACGCACTGTTGCCACTCAATGACTACTTGTACCACTGAATGAACACAAAACACTAAAAATACAGACATTTACATCTTCAATATTTTTTTAAAATTTTGGCTCTTTTATAACGTAGATATCCACGGGCTTTGATTCGTACGTTATAAAGTGAGGAAATTGAAGGAGGAGGGGTAAAATTCCCAGGCATCTTTAGATACTTCCCTGGAATCTTAATGCCTTTGGGCTTTCAAGGGAGGGTTAATAATAGCTTGATAAATTATATCAAAACATTCCAAAAGTAAATTAACAAAATTTGTGAAATCGAATTTGAACACAGAAAGCAGTGTAAAGTATCAGTATTGTCAATTAACATGTCGGGCATCTTTGAATAGCCAGGAGTGTCCGACGTCTTACTGTCCGGTGTTAGATTTCGTTGTTCATTACGTTAGAAACTAATCCAATGTGATTAATGGCTATTAGATGCGCGTAATTAGATGTCATAAAGATTTAGAAAAATAGAGAAATAGTATTACACTGTCAAACTTCGAATACATTCAATAATTAACGTAAATTAACGAAGTGTTGGATGTCGAAGATTGTAGGAGAAACATGTCTTAACAAGCATTAATAGATAATTTATGTGCAAAATTTCCTGCCGAAGAACATTTATTATGTAAACTTGGATAATGTATCAAGTCACAAATTCTTGTTTTCGAGGGGAGAAACAACTACTTCCTTTCACATAGAAGCTCAATGGACAAACTACATAATAAACTTCCTTTGTACATGACATGTTTACAACAAGAATCATGCAATCGTTAAGTAAGGCCTTCCCAATACTGTACGAAACTGCATTAAGCACATTTGGGCTAAAATTGGACTTCAACGGTTCTGACTCTCAGGTACACAATTGTTGGTGAGAAGCTCCAGAAATGCCATCGGTTAGAAGTATTGTGAATGTCCACGGCACAAGGCAAACAGGGACTAGTGCTAGAAATAGACTGAAGTAAAGCATTGGCTAAAGCAGCGTTTCACAACCTTTATCCTGCGATCACCCTTTTACCATATGTTCTAACCGGCGGCTCACAATTATTATCTTTTCTCTATTTTTCATTTCAAAACATGACAGTTCGTTTGCTTATTAGGATATTTCACATTCAAAACATTGTAAATATCCGAATTATATTATCCAAAATCTATTCAAGAAATTACATTATCTCTAGTGATTATAAAAACACCAAGAAAAATAGAATATTTTCTTTGAAATTTATTGGAACTAACATACAAAACTCTAGTTAAATTTATTTTTTCACCTCTCCTCGCGACCCCGTTGCACACAACCTACGATCCCCTGGGAGTCGCAACCCACACTTTGAGAAACCATGGTCTAAAGTGGTATTCATTAATGCCAATTGTCTACCGTTAGATAACACAACGCAACATTTTTACGATCACTAAAAGCTTTTCTTCTCGAAATACGTAGTAGGTCTCTCAAAATGAAATTTTGCTGCTAATTACAAAATTGTCCTTCTACGAGGGTTAAGTCATAAGTCATGGTAACTATTTTTTTTCTCCATCGAATGGGGGATAACAGGGCAGATCAAAGATACACATTGGAAAGCTTATGGAAGGGCTGTCGAGTGGTCCCACCAGATGGTGTATGTAAGTAGAGATGCATGTCTGAGCACGCTCCGAAGTTAAGTAGGTGAGCGACAGTGGTCCGAAATGGAGGTCACGAAAAGTGAACAACGTGCGTATGTGAAAGTAGCATTTCTCCGCGGCAGGAATGCACGGAAATGCCACACAGAGTTACGGGAAACATTAGATGCGCGTGTCCTACCCTATCGACCAGCGGCGAGGTGTATAGCGGACACAGGACGCCCACTGTACGGCAGATCGACAGTAGACACTCTGCCCCGTTTGAAAGCCGATATCCACCTCGCCACTGTTCGAAAGGGTAGAGCACGCGCACTAGTGCTTCCCGGAACTCTGTGTAGCATTCTTGTGCATTCCTGCCGCAGATATGCTAGTTTCACATACGCATTTTGTTCACTCTTCGTGACCTCCATTCCGGACCATTGTCGCTCACCTATTTAACTTCGGGGCGTGCTCACATGCACCATCTGGTGGGACCACTCGACAGCCCATGTCATAAGCTTTGTAACGTGTATCTTCGATCTGCCCTATTATCCCCCATTTGACAGAAAAAAAATAGTTGACATGACTTATGACTTAACCCTCGTATAACAAAGTTTTGGTTCAAATTTGATTTACAATAGTTGGATTAATTCAAAGTTTCATTGTTTTCAAGCATTTTTTTAGGAAATCGCAATAGTGATTTAACAAAATAGCTTAACTTAAACATTTTTGATACCGATTTTAAACATGACCTTAGATTATTCTTATGACGTGAGTTTTAAAAGAAAGTTTAGTTTTAATTTTTGAAAATGAATAGAATTGACTTTATTTAGTTCCTTCTTTTATTTTTGTATGGGGTGAATAAACAAGTTATAATGACCAACAAACCTACGGATAGTACTACTTTATGAATGAATAAAAACATCCGAATAGACCTGTCCACAATTTGTTACATGTGTATCAAAAATGTTTGTCTAATAAACAGTACATAGTCTCCAAACATACTCATTAAGTGCATTTCTTTCATCTTTACATTTTCTTCAACATGGAACACAAGAGCTACATTTTATCTGGTCTGATTATTGATTGGTATGTTCTTTATATTTTGTTGAAGTATTTCTTCTTGTTCTTCGTTGATATCACTCATATTTTGTTGATATAACTCGATGGGCTTTGGGGAAACTGTCACTTATATTGCAACTGAAACTTTTGAAGATAGCTAACATGTTTTCTACCGCTGTTTGCTAACGTTCTTATCTAGAAAAAATTGAACAACAGATGCATTCCTATTTATCAATTAGTGTTACGGATTTTGAGATATTTGGTTTCTCATTAGTTTGTGGATTTGGCTACGTTCGAAGAGGTCTAGTTACATGATAACACAATAATGTTTGTCATTCATGTTTTTATTTTCGATATTCCTATAGTTTGTTTTGTGTGTATATATATTGACTTATTTGCGATTACATAAATTTAAATGACTATGGCAATAAGCAAGGAAATGTAGGGACATCATCCTCTTCAAAGTCATGCACCGAGAAGTATAGAAACACACACTGAATGCAAGAAAATAGAATAGCGTAGGGTAAAAGACCATTATGGAGCAAAAGGGTTACGACACGGCTCAAATACTAGAGAAACGCAAACTTCTCCCACCTTAAAGTGTCTTAATTTCCACACTAGTCTAATATAGTTAATGTTAATGCATATTTTTCCCCTCGAGACTGTTTACTATTATAGTAATTTATATGTTTACTAAATAAAGGAGATCGCGCCCGAACTATGCCATACAAAATTATAATGCTTGTCTTAGCATCCAGCAGCAGAAGCGAGGTATAGGGTTGTCCGGTACTGTAAGATATCCGGTATTGTAAGACTTTCCCCTACATAGGGTTTGTTGCATATTCCATTCTTACGTATGTTTTCTTCCGCTTGACCATATCTACAAGTACAGATGTGTTCAAATTTTTGGACTCACTAAAATTCCAAACTCATATTTCACTGCGCTTGATGAATGTTCATGATATGGGCAATGTCGACCTAAGGAAATGTTCAAATTGAATTTATTTCAAGGTCTTTAGGCAACTATAGCTCAGGCCGTATGAATGATGATGGAATGAAGAAAATGGGAGCACCCCGAGAAAACCCACGCACACGGTGTTTGTCCACCACAAAGCCCACATGGCATGAGCAGGGATCAGGAAAAAGTTCGAATTGGAATGTGTCAAGTAAACTGTGAAGAATCTAACCCTAGTATGATTTGGGATGTAACGTCTGTCTTGGGACCTGGATGGCTTCATATAATAGAAGGAACAATGCATCTTTCAAGAGAGATCCTTGAGCCTGCTGGCTAGTTTGGTGATGATTCTTCATCTTTATGCATAATGCAGCATAAAGTCCAAGTCCTACAAGTCCAAGAATGTAAAAAAAAAATCAAGGACAAGGATATTAGTGTAGCCCCTACTTTTGTAGCTGGACAACAGTCCTGACATGAACGCCACTGAAAATCTCTGTAGCTTTATGAAGAAAATGCTGAAGAAGAAGAACTTAAAAGCGCCAAACATCAGTTGATCGAGGAAAACAATAATTGATGAGTTAATAATGTGATAACTTGCAGCAAAAATGTACTAAACTTGTTAGGTAGCATTCCACAAATGGAAAAGCATTTGATAAAGAATAAAGGGTTTCATACGAAGCAATAATCTATGTCAGACGCAAGGATGTTCTAATAGAGGATATGCGATTTCCTCAAGAACGTTTAGCCAAGCGTCACAGCTTACTCCCGCCCAGTTAGCCCACTTACTCCAATCAAAAACATCATTCTCGGATAACAAAGATGGTGTCTGCTAGCCAATCAGGTCCGCCTTGGTCGATGTTTAGTTGTTGTTTTTTTTGGCTTCACTATTTCGCTGGACATGAAATATCTATAAGCATATCCTTTATTAGAACATCCTTGGTCAGACGTCATTTGCTTCCGATTTGTTATCTCATTTAATGTTTGTCATGTAGAATTGAACAGTCTGTAGCAATTTGTATGTGTGTATCATGCACAAATTGTTTATTGGTTTAAAAAGCTTGAACATGAGTAAAAAGAAGTATATTGTAGTAACTAGGATTACGTACTAATGTATCTCCGATGTAATATTGTATGGGTAGACTGTTAGTGACCATAACATGAACAATCTTTAGCTAAAATTGTAGCAGATACTGTATATCAGTTCTTATTATTGTGGAATATCACGCATCAGTGGCATTTCTATCTTTCTAGTTTCTGTATACAAAAGACGCCCTATGTAGGCCCATGCTAACTGTTGGGTTCTACTCTAAAAAGAAAGTATACAAAAGACTACCTGGAGACAGCGAAACTCAACAACTCTAAAAAGAAAGTATGGAAATATCGAAGTAAACTATTCCCGATTTGTGTGTAAATCATTTACTGTATTAACAATAAACATATTAACGATTCAAAAAAGAACTGTCTGGATGTCAATAAAAGAAAAAATCTTAACTATCGGAGACCGTGTTAGGACAGTTATTTTGAGAATGGCCTTATAGCAAGGGCGTCGGCAGGGAGCGGCAACGGGTGGCAAGTCCTCCCCCCCTGCCTGGAATTAAGATTTTATACCCATTACTATTCTATTTTCATATATTTGTTGTATGTTTTTATGCTTTTCACTACATGCATAGTAGAGTGTGGCCTACTTTGTGTGTGTCCATTGAAATACGGCCTCTATTGTTCGCAAAACGACCATGTTCACCTGTCATGTAGGATTATTGTACACAATGGAGAGATTAATGATGTGAGGATGATAAATGATCCTGCTTGACGTTTTAATCGGCTTATCTCGTCACTTTTGACAGGTGCTGTCAGTTTGATATGAACAAAGCGGTGCCGCTACAATGGTGGGTGACGATATACTAGGG